>CANUEX010198579.1:0-11414 GCA_948099535.1 Jatropha multifida | reverse complement strand
TGGTTATTCAATAAATTTTCGGGCGAACCAAAATGATTTTCGATTCCCATAATATTACGTGGCGTAATATTATTGGCTAATAATTTACAATTTAAATTTAAATGGAAATGTTTCGAAATAAAAATTTCAGGGTATTATAGTTATGTTTCTAAATGGGCAGAAGCCATTGCTCTACCTAACAATGATGCCAAGAGCGTGATGAACTTCATCAAGAAATATATCTTTACACGCCTTGGTACTCCTCGAGCAATTATCACGGATGGAGGTAAGCATTTTTGCAATAAATATTTAGATTCTCTCCTTACAAAATATGGTGTTACTCATCTTGTAGGTACCCCTTACCATCCTCAAACGAGTAGACAAGTTGAGGTAACTAATAGAGAGATAAAAAAGATTTTGGAGACTACAGTTGGTCAATTAAGGAAGGATTGGTCCAAGAAGCTTGATGATGCGCTTTAGGCATACATAATTGCATTCAAAACAGTAATCGGGATGTCTCTGTATCGAATGGTCTATGGTAAGGCTTGTCATCTACCCGTTGAGTTGGAACACAAAGCTTACTAGGTGATACAATTCTTGAATTTTAATGCCAAGGAGGTGGGACAAAAGAGAGCGCTTCAATTAAACATGGTGGATGAAATGAGGATGCATGCTTATGAGAGTGCTAAGGTTTAGAAGATCGAACTAAAAAGTGGCATGATACACATATTATTTTGCAAGATCTAAGAGCGGACAAAAGGTATTACTCTATAACTCTAGACTTTGTCTTTTTCTAGGTAAATTGCGCTCTCGATGGTCCGGACCTTTCATCATAAAAGAAAATTTTCCACATGGAGAGGTGGAGATTGTTGATGGAGATCAAAGTTTCAAAGTTAATGCTCAAAGGTTGAAGGTTTACAGATATGAAGTTTTTGATCCAGTCAAGACTGCCATGAGCCTCGCTTGAAGAAAAGGGAGTAATAAGTTGAGCTTAACAACGTTAAACAAAAGCGCTTATGGGAGATAACCCATCTTTATTTTAAATTTCCTTTGTTTTAATTTTAAAATTTTATTTTGTTCGACCTATTTTTATTCACTAGACTTGACATTTTATTTTTGTCTTTCAGGAATTTTTGTTTGCAAGTCACTGTCTGGCATGCCCCAGCTGTGCCAGACAGCATGCCCATGCCAAATAGAGTAGAATTGCACTTAAGAATCATTGTCTGGCACGCCCCAGCTGGACCAGACTGCACGCCCGTGCCACCCCAAGCAAAATTCTTCAATGCAAGTTAGTGTCTGGCACAACCCAATTGTGCCAGACAGCACGCCCGTGCCTTGTCAAATGAGAAACAACATCTAAGGGTTAGTGTGTAGCATGCCCCAGCCATGGCATGCAGCACGCCCATGTAACTCTAGGCTAGACAGCACATCCGTGCCTTGTCAAACGAGAAACAACATCTGAGAGTCAGTGTGTAGCACGCCCCAGCTGTGCCATGCAACACGCCCGTGTAACTCTGGGCAAGAATCAAACATTACAGGTCAGTGTCTAGGACGCTCTAGCCTAGCCAAATAGCACACCCATGCCGAATCCAAAAATGCAAACACAAACTGTGCCCATCTAGCATGCTCGTGCCAGGTATGCAAATTTTATTTTTGAATGGCAGGTCAACGTACAGCACGCCCGTGCCATACACACAGCACACCCATGCCAGGTCGTGTTCAAGTCTTTTAAAGCCCATCTTTCGATTCCCGCGCAAACCCTAACCCTCCTTAATAAACTACCCTAACCCTGCTTTATAAACTACCTCAACCCCTCATACCCTTCTCTCACAAACGACACCCCCACTCTCCCTAAACACTCTCTAAACTTCCATTCTTCTTCTTCTTCCTCCACAACCACCTCATTAAACCCTTTTTCCTTCTCTTCCACCATGCCGCCAAGATACAAAAGAAGCAAATCTGCTGCATCCTTGGCCGCGAGAGTTCGACCCACAACATCTTCTGCTCCTCCACCACCACCACCTTTACCCACGGGACCATCTCCTCCACCATTCGAGATCGAGTCAAGCGAATAGCGTGAAAGGTACAACAAACTCTCTCTTCAACCCATTCTTCCCAATCGCTTTATAGATGAGCAAGCTTTAGACAAGGTTAATCTTAGGAATGCTGTTATAGAGCCTCTTAAGAGAATTGAGTTGGATAAATTTATTTCCATGAAAGATTTTGTGTATGCACCATTGACTTTGGAATTTTTGAGTTCTTTTTCTTCCAATATCTTTCCATGGGATGAAGAATACCCTAGCAACATTAAGTTTAGGCTTTTTGGGAGAAACTATGAACTTTTAGTGAATGGGGTTAGCCACATGTTTGGGTTCCCAACTGAGAATGCCATTAGGGCAATACCCAAAGATTTTCGTGATCGTATTACATGGACCCATCTAACTGGGCAAAATAATTATAATCCTAGGGTATCGAAGGCTTCCCACTTATGTAACCCAACATATCGATACAATCACAAATTTTTTGCTAACACCATCTTTGGTAGAAGTGAAAGTGATGGGCTGTTGAGGTCCAATGAGTTGTATTTTATCTGGGCTATCGATTAAGGGATTTTTCTTAATGTGGGTTTCTGGTTATGTCAATATTGGGCTAGAATTGTACTGAAAAATAAAGGGGCTATTATGATGGGATATTTTTTGACGCGTATTGCCTCTTATTTGCATGCTTGGAACCTGGCTAGACCTGTTTATGATATTGTTGGAGGTGGCAAGGAGACTAGGCTTGATTTGGATGTCATGTTACATATGAAGTTTGTTGAGAGAATAGGGATACATACTATATTGTGGGAACCTAGGAAGAGAGGCCTGATCCTAGTATTGAAGAGGATGCGAGAGATCCAACTAGCATTGAAGTGGATCTACCTCCAGGTTTTGAAACATTTACTGGAGCTAGAACTTCTGGAGTAGGTCCCTCTTTTCAATGGCAATTCGATATGTCCAATGAGGAAGTCATTGCGCGTTTGATGTCTAGAATGGACATGGTGGACGCTCGGTTCCAAGGGATAGAAACTATGATCTTTGACAGGTTCTCATCAATCGAGATTATGCATGGAGGACTTGAATCACGCTTGGACACTATGCAAACTCAATACCAAGGAATCAATAGTCAACTCCAGACAGTGATTCAAATGTTGCAGCACCCTCCTCTACTGCCTCCTTCAGAATGATTCTTCTGTGTTCTCTTTTGATCCTTAGTTTTATTTCTTTTTCTTGTCTTTTATTTTTATTAGGGACTGCTCTATTTCATCTTTTTCTTTCTTTTTTAGATTTTTAGCTTAAAATATATTTGCCATGATGGTAAGAGGTTCTTCGTTATTCCTTCTAAATTTTAATTTTCACATTGAGGACAATGTGTTGCATTAAGTTGGGGAAGAAAATTTTTGCTCTTCTATTAATTTAATTTGGTTGGAATGATTATAAGCGAGATTAAAAATTATCATAATCTAATAACTTGTTATAAATTTAGTCATTTTCCTATTATAGCATGTTTTAGTTTAAATTTGAACGATTAACTTAATGCTACTCTTTGATTTGAATATTTATTTTTAAGACCATAAACACCCATATTTGAAATTATTATGATAGATTTGCATGTTTTGATCCAAATTGATTAACCTTGGCATTCCCAGAACAATAATTGGAAATTCTTTTGAGACAAAATTTTTAAAGTACTCACATTAGAAAGAGATGATTTAGGCATTCTTTGTTGAAATTCATATTTTGGCCTAGACCACCCTAAGTTAATCATAACCATTGCAACAAATTTGAAGCCTATAACTCAATATTTTTCTTGTTACCCTCATTAAAATCTAGCCATTAAAACTTTTTTGTTTTAATTTTTACCCTAAGTGCGACCATGTATAGTTGAAAGATTTGATTTTATAGAAATATAGCATGAAAATAAAAAGGGAGAAATTGTTCATTCAAACACTAGCAAATGGAGAAATTAGAAAAATTTAAAGAGAAGCACCCCGAAAAGTAATCAATCAAAAATTCAAGTTTGGAGAAGTTATTCTCAAAAGCAAGGAGGAAATTATTCAAAGAATTATGAAGAGACCTTGCTAAAGCATCTCTAGTAATGAGCTAGTGAAAAACTTCAAGATAATCTCCCGTAGCAAGTAAAGGTACATGTTTTTATAGAATTAAAATCTTGATATCATGCACTTATCTATTACTAAGCCTCTACAGGTTTACACATGTTTCAGTCATGGTTTTAAGTTAAAAGAGCCACATATTGAATTTCTAAATTAGTCAAATGTTTCAGTTATTTGCTTTTCATGATTCCTATTTTGTAGGAGGGAGTTCCTCCACTTTCTTTCCATGTTCTTAGTTCAGGAAGGTGTTCCTCCATGTAGAAGTATTGTTCCTTTTATGTAGGAGGTAGATATGCCTCACTGCTGTATTTAAACAATAACATCAATGAGAACTGGGGGCTTCAAAATCAATTGAGTCTTTGAGCACTTAAAGTCTCAAGGGGTTCCAGGTTTCCTCTTTTAGAGCCTGAATTTTTTGTCACCATAGGTTGTAAAAAGAAAACCCTTAACCCAAACACTCAAACACCTACCTCACCCCTAACCTACAAACCCATAACCAGATCCATAACTCGGGACCATAACATTATCCCACTCTTTGTTTTTCCTATATCCATTTTCTTTGTTTTAACCTAAATTAAAACCCTATAAACCCCATTACAACCCTAGTAAAAGACCTTTTGATCTTGATAAGGGTGTGGTACTTCAAATTGTGGAGAAGGAATAACTAATTTTGCCTATGGGAATGTTGAACTTAAATTCGTCATCTATTAATTAAAGGTTAATAATTCTGGTGAAAATTCATATTTTATCTATCATAGTTTGATTAATTATTGATGTTGGGGTCTTGTTAATTTATATTCATACTAAGGAATGTGTTTTATTAAAAGTGTAAGATTTTTACAAAAAATATGGCTAACATGGAAAACACTTGATTTATTCTCATGTTAATAGATTTTTGATATTCATAAGATCATGAATAATTATCTCCAACCATATTAAGCTAGTCTATTTTGTCTTTTCTTGCTTAATATTGTTTAGTCTTGTTTTGTTTTATTGTTTAAGGGCAAACAATGGTTTAAGTTTGGGAAATTTTGATGGGTCATATTTTTATAGTATTTTTAGCTTATGATTTATTAGGAATTTTTGGTATTTTTATTAAGTTTGATTAGCTTTTATTTAGATTTAATTATGTTTTCAAATAAGTTTCTTGTTTCTTGATAAGCTTGATTTGAAGGGTTTTAAACAGGAAAAATAGCCAAAATCGCTGAAAATCTAAGTAGGCTAAATTTCACTATTTAGCCCATGAAGATTTGAAGCCCAGACAGCCCATATATGGATCTATCTGAGATTAATAAAAGAGTCCACCATAGCAGTACTCAAGCCCAACCCGTTGGAAGAAGACTCCTAATTAGTAAAGAGTCCAAATCAAAAACAGTTTCCTTTACAGATTATGTTTCTTCCTAATTAGGCCAGCTATTTTCCTACTCGGATTCGAAGACACCCTATGAAGTCTATATAAGGAGAGATCACTACAGCAATTAGGCTATCTATCGTTGGATCATCGAATCTTAGATCTAAATTCTTTATTCTACTCTTTCCTTAGTTTTTCTCTCTTTGTAAGATTTCAAGCAATCATGTTGTGTAAAGAATCAAGGGAGCCGTATACGCTACTGTTTGACTAGTTTTTATCTCTAAACTCTTGATCTTATTTTATTTCCATTAATTCTTATTATTTATGAAATTATTTTCAGATTTTATTGAGTTTTATTTAATCACTATGTCGAACGAAACTCTTATACTAGGGATTTGATGTAGCTTAACTTCTACTCCAATTTATGATATCAGTTTTGCTTCTCCTTGTTCAAGTCATAATTTATTATAGAACTTAATGTTTCCAGGTAGAGTTTCTCCCCTGGATTGATTTATTTCATTAATCACTATCGGAAGAAGGGTTTTTGATAAGAAAAGGGTAATAAATTACATAGGAATAATAACTTGGTACGGGAGCTATATGGTTTGACTCATGGGGGGTTTTCATAATTTAATTACCTTAGGTTTTAAATTCTTAAACAAACCATAAGACTTAATGATTTAATTCATGTTTGGTTGCACTATTGATTTTTATTTAATCATTATGTCAAACTAAACTCTCATACTAAGGATTTGATGTAACTTAACTTCTACCCTAATTTATGATATTAGATTTTTTTCTCTTTGTTCAAGTTATAAATTATTACTGAACTTAATGCTTCCAGGCAAGATTTCTCTCCTAGATTGATTTATTTCATTAATCGCTATTAGAAGATGGATTTTTAATAAGAAAAGGGTAATAAATTACATGGGAATGCGAAAGCTATATGGTTTGACTCATGGGGGGTTTTCATAATTTCTCATACTAGGGATTTGATGTAACTTAACTTCTACCCCAATTTATGATATTAGATTTGTTTTCTTTGTTCAAGTTATAAATTATTATTGAACTTATTGCTTCCAGGCAAGATTTCTCTCCTGGATTGATTTATTTCATTAATCGCTATCGGAAGAAGGGTTTTTGATAAGAAAAGGGTAATAAATTACATAGGAATAATAACTTGATACGGAAGCTATATGGTTTGACTCATGGGGGGTTTTCATAATTTAATGACCTTAGGTTATGAATTCTTAAACAAACCATAAAAACTTAATGATTTAATTCATGTTTGGTTGCGCTATTGGGAGATAGGTAATTAAATAAGATTAAAACAGCTAACAATACATCAGAAGAGCTTGTTAGTAACTTTAGGGTTGTTTCCCCTACTTGAACAATTAAAATTGATTAGCAAACTAATAAAATAAATTGGGTAGAGTCAAGAGAAATCAATATCCCTAGTACCTTTTAAACCCTAATTTCTTTTCTTATTCTTGTTTGAATTCTTTTCTACTGTTTTATTTTCTTTTTCTTTACTTCTACAAATATCCTCTTCATTATTGTTTAAATAATAGTAGATTAAAATAATTTTGGTACTTGGTATAAAATCTTCGTGGGATGATACTCTACTCACTTTTTATTACTTGTTGTGATTTCGTACATTTGCGAAAATTGTTGTCATCCCTTAAACTAAACAAATCTAGAATTTTGTTCACATCTCATTCTCTTCCACTATCATCCAAAAGATCACGAACTCGCATGGTAGGGCTAACAAACATCTCCCCATCCTCCACATAAAAATTGTCATCTTGCAGTATCCAAGGATCTATGGCTACCTTGACCCTCTCCCCATTCCCTATCCGCCATCCCATTCCTAGTTTCAACACATCCTTAACAAACACCTTACTCTTCCAACTATAGCTCAGATTTATCCAACTGAGCTTGTAAAAATTTCTCATTAGGAAAACATTTGGCCTTGAGAATACGATACAAAAGAGTATTAGCGTCAGTAATTAAATGCCATCCTTGCTTGCCAAGCATACCAATATTGAAACAATGGAGATTCCTAAAATCCATTCCTCCACCTCCCTTCTCGTGACACATTCTCTCCCCAGCTATCCAATGAATGCCTCGAGACCCTACCCTCCTATTCCCCCACCAAAAAGCGTTCATAGTTTTTGGAAGTCAGCACATAAACCCATAAGTATTTGAAACACACTCATACAATAAGCAGGAAGCGCTTGTGCAATCGACTTCAATAAAATCTCCCTCCCTGCCCAAGGCAATAATTTACTTAGACAAGCATGAATTTTATTCCATAATTGGGTCTTTAAAAAAAAAATCTAATGTTTATTATGCCCGATCAAAGATGGTAATCCCAACTACTGACCCCCTCTCAAAGGATGATAGACTTCCAAAATCCCCGACACTCTGGCCTGCACTGCACTATTCATATTTGGGCTCATAAAAATACCCGATTTTTGAAAAGTAACTGCTTGGCCAGATGCATATTCATATTCACTCAAAATGCCTTTTACTCTCTGACTCTCTTGCTCATTAGCCCGAAAAAATAAAAGCGACTCATTCGCAATAAAGAAAAGATGAGACACTCATGGACACCAAAGCCATACACAATGCCCATGTATGTCGCCCCTTCTCTCTGCCTCATTTAATAGGACTGATAATCCTTCAGCACAAAAAAAAAAAGATATGGAGATAGTGGATCCCCTTGTCTAATAACCCTCCTAGGCTCAATAGGCCCCATAACCTCCTCATTAACTAAAACAGAATAAGAAACTTGTGACACACGTAACATCATCCACTCAATCCATTTAGAATCAAACCCCAAGCCCGACATTATAACTTTCAAAAAATCTCAGTCCACCCGATCATCAACCTTACTAATATCTATCTTCAAAGCTACAAACCCAGTATGACCCCAAGAAAGCCTTTTCATATTATGAATAGTCTCAAAAGCAACCAATATATTATCTATAATTAACCTTCCAGGTACAAACGCAGATTGGCTTTGAGAAATAACATGGGGTAAAATCTTCTTAAGCCTATTTGCTAGTACTTTAGCCAAAATCATATACAGCACATTACATAAAGAAATAGGCTGATAATCTTTAACAAACTTAGGAATATTAATTTTTGGGATCCACACAATCAAAGTATCAGAACGGCCATGAGGGAAAATATCTTGTTCCAGCCAAGAAATACAGCCATTCACCACGTCCCGTCCAATGATATACCAAAATTGTTGGAAAAAAGTAAGATTGAGGCCATCCAGTTTTGGGGCCTTATTGGGATTCATCTGAAACGCATCCACACGAAATTCCTCCATTGTAAAAGGAGCTAACAACAAGGCATTATCCTCAGTAACTCTTCTATGAACCAGACCCATAATCCGCCCCGAATTTGAGTTCCCATCCACGAATAAATCATGAAAAATAATCAAGAATCAATCGGTATAGGCCTTCCTTGTCATGAATATAATTCCCTACCTCAGATCTCAATCCCAAACTATAGTTCTGCTTGCGTCGCCCCTTAATGTGTGCATGAAAGAATTTTGAATTTTTATATCCTTGTTGAGCCTAGAAAATCTTAGCCTGCTGTCGACGTCGCAGATCATTAGTCTCAAGAATCAGATTCCATCCAGTCTGTAAAACATCATACTCCTCCATTGACAAACCATCACGATCTCGCTGAAGCAGATTCCTGATTAAAACTTGTCTTTTGTTCAAAGCTTCATTTCGCCTAGAGCCCCATTCCATCAAAACTCACACAGTGTTCTTTTGGATCCATAATCGAGGTTGTTCCATTCTGAGCCCATCCCCTTGCAATAATTGACTCTAACTCAGCATCTAGCAACCAGCCATTATCAAACTGAAACCACCATTGAAGAAAAGCTATAGGTTCAGATGAGGAGTCAAAGAGGTTCGAATCATGATCTGAGACTGGAGCAACTAGAGTTTGCACCATACAGTTTGGAAATAAGGATAACCATCTACCATTAGCCAAAGCATGGTCTAAACGCTCTTTTGTAACCACCTACCCATCCCATTTAAGCATCCATGTATACAAAATTCTAGAATAAGGCACCTTCATAAGGTCATAGTCACTAACAGCATTTCAAAAATTTTGAATCGGATAACTTGGATGCTCAACTCCACCCCATTTCTCATCGGGGACAATAGCTCATTAAAATCCCCAAGACACAACCATGGCTTATCATCACGCAAAGCTAGAGCTCGCGATAAATTCCAGGATGAACTCCATCAATTACGATCAGGATGACCATAAAAATAGGTAACATGAGACCAATTGCCATTCCAAAGAACATTCGTACCAATAAAAGGCTAAGAGAAGCTCATAACATTCAATGTAACAGTATTATTTCAAAACACACATAGACCACCGCTCCTACCTAAACTATCCACTATAAAAAAATTATCAAAACCCACCAGGTGCTTCACCATCTCGAATTTCGATCCCTGAACTTGTGTCTCAATGAGAAACCCAACATGTGGCTTACATCTTAAAGTGAGCTCTTTGAGACTTCGAACTACCTGAGGATTGCCCATTCCCCGGCAGTTCCAACATAGGACTTTCATTATTTTTGGCTATCCTGTCGAACAGCACCGACCACTTGCACAGAAGAGGGAAGGAACCCCAGTTGAATCCAACACACTAGAAGCACCTGAAGTTAAAATATTATTTCTCCTAGGTCTTTTCTTCCCGTCATCAATTTTTATTATTGGGACATCCTCCTATGCACACATATACCCAACCGTTAAAACCATACTAGCCCTATCTGTATGCATTGCTTGATTGTTGTATTGTCCAAAAGGAACCTATAAAGGAGTGCCCAAAAAAGAATCTCGAAAAATCTAAAGCTTTGAGTTTTGAATGATCCCACAATCCCGTCCCTGATAGACTTCCTGACTGAAAGGTCATATTTTTATAGTATTTTTAGCTTAGTTTTTATTAGAAATTTTAGTATTTTTAATTACTTTAATTAGTTTTTCTTTACATTTAATTATGTTTTCAATTAAATTCCCTTAATTTTTGATAAGCTTGATTTTTGGACAGAAAAATAGCTGGAATCGCTGAAAAATTTAATAGGCCAAATTCCACTATTTAGCCCATGAAGATTTGAAGCCCAGATGGCCCAATATGGATCCACTCGAGATTAATAGAAGAGCCACCATAGTAGTATTCAAGCCCAACCCATTGGAAGAAGACTTCTAATTAGGAAGGAATCCAAATAAAAAAAACAGTTTCCTACTGTAATACCCCGAAATTTTTATTTCAAAATATTTTCCATTTAAATTTAATCGTTAAATTATTAGCCAATAATATTACGCCACGTAGTATTATCAAGACCGAAAACCATTTTAGTTCGCCCTAAAATTAATTAAGTAACCGTTAATCAATTAAAAATCGAACCAATCGAACGAATATCTTAAAAATCGAATCAATTTTTTTAAGATATTTTAGTTCGAACCAATTAAAAATTAATTAAGTAACCGTTATTTTGGATAGATTCTTATTGAATCATTTGAAGATATAATTATCTTTTAATTTAAACAAGTCTTCCTAAATCATATGTTGATGATAAAGTGAAATCAGAAAGTTACAAATTGAGATTAGGAAAGAGAAATGAATAATTTCTATCTAAAGGACATATTATGGAGTAATAATAATAAGTCTTGAGGAAATATAAATGTAAATTATAAGTTGATACGAATGTGAACTACGAGATAGATAGTAAGATGGCAGATAGATTTTAGAATTTTATGTGCAAAAATAAGACTAAATGATATATAGTTAATACCTTGGGGTTTGTCCTAATGATGACATGAAAATTTTGCATTTGAAATGCTTAATGATTTATTTTAAAAGAAAATGAATTTTCTTTCTAAAGATTAT
>CANUEX010198432.1:0-214182 GCA_948099535.1 Jatropha multifida | reverse complement strand
AATTTGCCTGGCGGCTTTAGCGCGGTGGTCCCACCTGACCCCATGCCGAACTCAGAAGTGAAACGCCGTAGCGCCGATGGTAGTGTGGGGTCTCCCCATGCGAGAGTAGGGAACTGCCAGGCATCAATTTAAGACTCATTCGTGAGTCGTGACCTTTCAAGTGACGCTGAAAGGGTGAAACACCCAGATTCAGAACGATTTTCTGATTTTGGTACAGAATCGGTGGAGCGGTAGTTCAGTTGGTTAGAATACCTGCCTGTCACGCAGGGGGTCGCGGGTTCGAGCCCCGTCCGTTCCGCCACCCTTTTAGGGGCGTAGTTCAATTGGTAGAGCACCGGTCTCCAAAACCGGGTGTTGGGGGTTCGAGTCCCTCCGCCCCTGCCAGAAAACAATCCTTTGCTTCGGCAAAGGATTTTTTTTGTCCAAAATTTGGTATTTACCTCATAAATTCGCCAGTGAAAAGGGTTTGAGTTTCACTGCGCGACACTCAAACCCCTCTCAATTTCTGCTTTATTGCGTCAATACTGGAAATTTAAGCAGCTGACGAATATGCGCCTGTTGATCACTATTCTGCAGCCACACCGCATAGAGTGGGCGAACGGCAACGGGTGTATCTGGAATAACCATCAAATCACTATAAATGCTGTGCCATGAATCCGGTAAAAACGCGCAAGCGCCGGTAGTGTGGAGTAATTCACGTGTCACATGCGCTGAAGTTGTGGTCAATACTGGCACATCATCACTGGATAAATAACTTTCATGTTGATGAAAATCCGCACCCCATTCCAGTTTAATGTAATCATATTTTTCACGTTTCTCAGTCTTACGTGCACGGAAGAGCGCGAGTGAAATATGACCAATCTGTTGGCTGGTTAATTCATCCATTTTTGGCGCTTCGGTGGTGATCAAAAGATCCAATTGACGCTCATGTAATTGCTTTACCAGCAAATGCCGTTGTGCGATACGTGCTTCAAGATGAAGGCTTTCACGGTTCTCATAAAGCGTTTTTAACCAAGGGGTTAGATAAGCTTCCCACAACGACGCGCTGGCGCCTATCGATAGCTCATGATGCTGTTGTGTATGTGAAACTTCCTTTTTGGCCATCAGCCAGGTACTCATCAGGCTCTCTGCATAGGGTAATAAACGCTCACCCGCAGAGGTCAGCCGAATATTATTTCGATGACGGGTGAAAAGGTTGACTCCTAACTGATTTTCCAGCTGACGAATGCGAAAACTAACGGCAGATTGCGTGAGGTAAAGCGCTTCAGCAGCACGCCCGAAATGGCGTGTTCTGCTCACTTCGAGGAAAGTTTTCAGTAATTCCGTATCCACAGCATTCTCCCAAAAAATGTTTGTCGTACTGATTTAAATGTTTTGTTTTACACTCTGTCAAGCCTATCTAATACTCCGCGCCATAAATAGCACGGCCATAAGAGAGTCGGGAGCGTGTAAAATGGCGGATAGCTTCGCAACAACAAATCGTTTCTTTGATAACAAACATTACCCTCGTGGTTTTTCACGTCATGGTGATTTCACCATTAAAGAAGCTCAGCTTCTGGAACGCCACGGTTACGCCTTCAATGAACTGGATCTCGCCAAGCGTGAACCAGCGACTGAAGAAGAGCGTTCGTTTTTAGAAGTATGTCGTGGTCTGCGTGAGCCGCAAACGGAAGCTGAACGTGTCTGGTCGAAATATACCGCACGTATTAAGCGTCCTAAGCGTTTCCACACATTGTCTGGCGGTAAGCCGCAGATGGACACTGTGGAAGACTTTAGCGATAGCGATGATTAAAAAATAGCGGGGCTCCTAAAGCCCCGTTTTTTATTCCAGACTGTTGTGCAGAAAGATTAGCAATCGGTCAATGCTGCGATAACCCACCGCCTCCTGCAAATGCTGACGTGAAATCGTCTCCTCCCCTGCCAAATCGGCAATCGTCCTGGCGACTTTCAAAATGCGTTGCCACGCGCGCACAGAAAGGCCCAACGAATTCAACACAGCCTCCAGCCATATAGCATCGTCCTGTCTCAGTACACAGCACTGGGCAATCTCCGGATTAGATAAATGAGCGTTTATTTTGCCTGCTCGCTCAATTTGCCTCTGACGAGCAGCAAGGACGCGTTTAAGTACAGTCTCGCTGCTCTCACTGACTTCCTGTTTTTGACTTAAGGTTCCACTGGGTAGCAACGGGATTTCCAGAGACAGATCAAAGCGATCAAGAAACGGACCTGAGAGCCGGCTTAAATAGCGCAGCACCTGTTGCGGCGTGCATCGGTTATGACTGCCTTGATAATGCCCGGTAGGGCTGGGGTTCATGGCGCCAATTAACTGAAAGCGCGCTGGATAAGTGACTTTGGCGCGTGTACGGGAAATTGCGATCTCGCCGGATTCAATGGGCTCGCGTAATGCATCCAGTACCTTGCGGTCAAACTCCGGGAGTTCATCCAGAAACAGGACACCATTGTGCGCCAGAGAGATCTCACCAGGCCGGGGGAGTGCTCCACCTCCCACTAATGCATACAGCGAAGCGCTGTGATGAGGTGCTCTGAATGGCCTTCTGCGCCACTGATGATGGAGGTTTCGGCTGCTGACCAGGCTATTAATCGCTGCGCACTCCAGCGCTTCCTGGTCGTCTAAGGGCGGCATAATGCCGGGCAGGCGGGTCGCCAGCATCGTTTTCCCTGTGCCGGGCGGTCCAAGCAGTAACAGGTTATGCCCGCCAGCGGCAGTGATCTCCAGGGCGCGACGTCCTTGTTCCTGACCGATGATTTCGCTGAGATCCTGGCTTTCCTGTTGCAGCGCCTCAGGTTGATAATGCGCAACGGTGAGTGTCGACTGGTTATGCAGGAAAGCGCAGATCTCGAGCAGATGTTTACCGACAAGCGTTTCCCCTTGTTGGATCAATCCGACATCCTGTTGATTCTCTTCAGCTAACACCATCTGCCTACCGGCCTGCAATGCGGCCATCGCTGCTGGAATGGAGGCCTGAACGCCACAGAGCGCGCCGTTCAGTGCTAACTCCCCCAGGAATTCATAGTGAGCCAGTTTCGCGTCAGGAAGCTGCTCTGAGGCCGCGAGAATCGCAATGGCGATGGGAAGGTCGTAGCGTCCTCCCTCTTTTGGCAGATCGGCGGGGGCCAAATTGATGGTGACGCGTTTAGCAGGGAAGGTGAATCCGCTATTGATAATGGCACTGCGCACCCGTTCCCGCGCTTCCTTCACCGTGGTTTCAGGCAAGCCAACCAGCGTTAAAGCAGGCAAGCCCTTGCTAATATGCACCTCAACCGTTACTAATGGCGCCTGCACACCGAGCGCCGCGCGAGTGAGAACCTTTGATAAAGACATAACCACTCCTTGTTGTCTTCATCATGCGAGGAGTAAATTCAGATTGCGAATGCGATTAAAAAACATCAGCGCCGGGTTCCAGTAAATCGACGGTTTTTACAATGTTTTCGCCGCAATTGAGGTCGATATCGCAGAATTAACAGAGAGGTTACGCAGTGTGCGTAATGAAAATTTTTCACAACTAAAAATAACCTTTAACTTACAAGGCGATAACCCACACCCATCGCTTGCGTCATAAAAAAACATTATGAAAATAATTGTCAATGCGTAGATAACTATGGTAACTCTGTAGGTATTACTTCGAACAATCGAAAAAACAGACAACACATGAAAGCCCTTCTACAAGTGATTAGCCTAGTCGTGATTAGCGTGGTGGTGATTATTATCCCACCGTGCGGGGCATCGCTTGGAGAAAGAAAGGCTTAAAAATCAAGCCCGGAATTCCAAAAACCCCCGCACCGAAAGGTCCGGGGGTTTTTTTTTGACCTGGCTAAATATCAGCGAATCAGCGAGGAACAGATTATGAGCAGTAGCATAAAATTCTGTTGTTCCACTAGGAATACAGGAGAATAACGATGACAGGTGCACAGTGGGTAGTTCAGGCTTTACGCGCGCAGAGTGTCGACACAGTGTTTGGCTATCCTGGCGGCGCAATCATGCCAGTGTACGATGCGCTCTACGATGGCGGCGTGGAACACCTACTGTGTCGTCATGAACAAGGTGCAGTGATGGCGGCAATTGGTTATGCCCGCGCCACCGGTAAAACAGGCGTTTGTATCGCCACTTCCGGTCCCGGCGCCACTAACCTGATCACCGGTTTAGCAGATGCGTTTATGGATTCCATCCCGGTTGTCGCGATCACCGGTCAGGTTTCATCTGCGTTCATCGGCACCGATGCCTTCCAGGAAATCGACGTTCTCGGCCTGTCATTAGCCTGCACCAAGCACAGTTTCCTGGTTGAATCCCTCGAAGATTTGCCTTCCGTGATGGCCGAAGCCTTTGCCATCGCCCAGTCTGGCCGTCCCGGTCCGGTTCTGGTGGATATCCCGAAAGACATCCAAATTGCCAGTGGCGATTTAACCCCACACTTGCTGCCGGTTGAAGAGGTGATCAGTCACTCGCCAGAGCATATCGCTGAAGCCCGCGCATTGATGGCGCAGTCGCATAAGCCAATGCTGTATATCGGCGGCGGTGTTGGCATGGCACAAGCGGTGCCTGCATTACGTGCCATGGCTGAAGTAACCGGCATCCCAACGGTGTCCACGTTGAAAGGCCTGGGAAGCGCAGACGCCAGCAGCGATCTCTATCTCGGCATGTTGGGTATGCACGGCACCAAAGCTGCCAACCTTGCCGTGCAATCCTGTGATTTGCTGATTGCGGTGGGTGCGCGCTTCGATGACCGCGTCACCGGCAAATTAGACACCTTCGCCCCGCATGCGAACGTCATTCATATCGATATCGATCCGGCCGAGTTGAACAAACTCCGTCGCGCGCACGTTTCGTTGCAAGGTGATTTGAACCAGGTGCTGCCCGCGTTGAGTATGCCAATGCAGATTGAAGGCTGGCGCACCGAAGTTAAAGCGATGAAAGCCGAATTTGATTGGCGTTACGATCACCCAGGTGAAGCCATCTATGCTCCGCTGCTGCTGAAGCAGTTATCCGATCGTAAAGCCAATAGCGCCGTAGTCACCACCGATGTGGGCCAGCACCAGATGTGGGCTGCACAGCATATGAGCTTCACCGCGCCGGAAAACTTCATCACCTCGAGTGGTTTAGGCACCATGGGCTTCGGTCTGCCTGCCGCCATCGGTGCGCAGGTTGCTCGCCCGGAAGACACCGTAATCTGCGTGTCAGGTGATGGCTCAATCATGATGAACATCCAGGAACTGGGCACCATCAAGCGCGGCAAGCTGCCGGTGAAAATCCTGCTGCTGGATAACCAACGTTTGGGCATGGTGCGTCAGTGGCAGCAGCTGTTCTTTGATGGTCGCTACAGCGAAACCATCCTCACCGATAACCCCGATTTCCTCACGCTGGCCAGCGCCTTTGATATCCCAGGCCAGCACATTAGCCGTAAAGATCAGGTCGACGCCGCGATAGATGCTCTGCTGAACAGTGAAGGTCCTTACTTCCTGCATGTTTCGATTGATGAGCATGAGAACGTCTGGCCATTGGTACCGCCGGGTGCCAGCAACGCAAACATGATGGAGAAAACCGCATGAATCAGCATCAATTGTCTATCGAAGCCCGCTTCCGCCCTGAAATATTGGAGCGCATTTTGCGTGTTGTCCGCCACCGTGGCTTCCAGGTGTGCTCGATGAACATGGCATCTGCGATCAACGCTGAGAACATTAATATCGAGATGACCGTTGCCAGCCAGCGTTCTGTCGATTTACTGTCTTCGCAGTTAAGCAAACTTATGGATGTCGCCTGTGTCGAGATCCAGCAACAGACATCACAACAAATCCGCGCTTAGTCGCCAAAGGAAATAGCAATGAGTACGAAGAAAGCAGACTTTATTTGGTTCAACGGGGAGATGGTTAAGTGGGAAGATGCCAAGGTTAGCGTCATGTCTCACGCACTGCACTACGGTACTTCTGTGTTTGAGGGTGTGCGTTGCTACGACTCACACAAAGGCCCAGTGGTGTTCCGTCACCGTGAACACATGCAACGTCTGCACGACTCCGCCAAAATCTATCGTTTTCCTATCGCCGCCTCTGTTGATGAGCTGATGGAAGCGTGCCGCGAAGTGATTCGTGTGAACAAGCTGAAAAGCGCTTACATTCGTCCATTGGCGTTTGTTGGCGACGTAGGCCTGGGTGTGAACCCACCAGATGGCTACACCACCGACGTGATCATCGCTGCTTTCCCATGGGGTGCTTACCTGGGTGCTGAAGCACTGGAAAACGGTATCGATGCGATGGTGTCTTCATGGAACCGTGTTGCACCGAATACCCTGCCAACCGCGGCTAAAGCCGGTGGTAACTACCTCTCCTCACTGTTGGTTGGCAGCGAAGCGCGTCGCCACGGTTATCAGGAAGGTATCGCTCTCGACACCAACGGCTATATTTCAGAAGGTGCTGGCGAAAACTTGTTCGAAGTGAAAGATGGCATTCTGTTCACACCACCGTTCACTTCTTCAGCACTGCCGGGCATCACTCGTGACGCCATCATCAAACTGGCGATTGATCTGGGTATCGAAGTGCGTGAGCAAACGCTGTCGCGTGAATCTCTGTATCTGGCTGATGAAGTGTTCATGTCGGGTACTGCGGCAGAAATCACCCCGGTACGTAGCGTTGACGGCATTCAGGTCGGTGCGGGCAAACGCGGTCCAGTGACCACCAAAATTCAGAGCGCATTCTTCGGCCTGTTCACGGGCGAAACCGAAGACAAGTACGGCTGGTTGGATCAAGTTAATCCATAACAAGACAGTTACGCGGGTGCCGCTGCGCCCGCGTCATATTTCAGACTGGAGTAAATAGAGCATGCCTAAGTACCGTTCTGCCACCACCACCCATGGTCGTAACATGGCGGGTGCACGCGCCCTGTGGCGCGCCACAGGAATGACCGACGCCGATTTCGGTAAACCGATTATCGCCGTGGTTAACTCATTCACCCAATTCGTGCCGGGCCACGTGCACTTGCGCGATATGGGCAAGCTGGTGGCTGAGCAAATCGAAGCCGCCGGTGGTGTCGCCAAAGAGTTCAACACCATCGCGGTGGATGACGGTATCGCCATGGGTCATGGCGGCATGCTGTATTCACTGCCTTCGCGCGAGCTGATCGCCGATTCCGTGGAGTACATGGTGAACGCGCACTGCGCCGATGCCATGGTGTGTATCTCTAACTGCGACAAAATCACCCCCGGCATGCTGATGGCGTCACTGCGCCTCAACATCCCAGTGATCTTTGTGTCCGGCGGTCCGATGGAAGCCGGTAAGACCAAACTGTCAGACAAAATCATCAAGCTGGATCTGGTTGATGCGATGATTCAGGGTGCTAACCCGAACGTCAGCGATGAAGACAGCGATAAAATCGAACGCTCTGCGTGCCCAACCTGTGGTTCTTGCTCAGGCATGTTTACCGCGAATTCGATGAACTGTCTGGCCGAAGCGCTGGGTCTGGCACAGCCGGGCAACGGTTCACTGTTGGCGACCCACGCCGACCGTAAAGAGCTGTTCCTCAACGCCGGTAAGCGCATCGTTAGCCTGACCAAAAAGTATTACGAGCAGGATGATGAGCGCGTATTGCCACGCAACATCGCCACCAAAGCCGCGTTCGAGAACGCGATGACTCTGGATATCGCCATGGGCGGTTCCACCAACACCGTTCTGCACTTGCTGGCAGCGGCGCAGGAAGGCGAAATCGAATTCAACATGTCGGATATCGATCGCCTGTCGCGCAAAGTGCCGCACCTGTGCAAAGTGGCACCGAGTACGCCGAAATATCACATGGAAGATGTGCACCGTGCCGGTGGCGTGGTCGCGATCTTGGGCGAGCTGGATCGTGCCGGGCTGATCGACACCAGTGCGCGCAACGTTCTGCAGCAGAGCATGCGTGAAACCCTGGATCAGTACGACATCATGCTGACCCAAGACGAAGCAGTGAAGAAAATGTTCCGCGCGGGCCCAGCCGGTATCCGTACCACCCAGGCATTCTCACAGGATTGCCGTTGGGACACGCTGGATGATGACCGTGAAAATGGCTGTATCCGTACCCGCGAACACGCCTTCTCACAGGATGGTGGCCTAGCTGTTCTGTACGGCAACATCTCTGAAGATGGTTGTATCGTTAAAACCGCCAGCGTTGATGCTGAGTTGCTGACCTTTAAGGGCCCGGCAAAAGTTTACGAAAGCCAGGATGATGCGGTAGAAGCGATCCTCGGCGGCAAAGTTGTGGCTGGCGATTGCGTTGTCATCCGTTACGAAGGGCCAAAAGGCGGTCCGGGCATGCAGGAAATGCTCTATCCGACCACCTATCTGAAATCCATGGGCTTGGGTAAAGCTTGTGCGTTGATCACCGATGGTCGCTTCTCCGGCGGTTCTTCCGGTCTCTCTGTGGGTCACATCTCACCTGAAGCGGCGAGCGGCGGCACCATTGCGCTGATCCAGGATGGCGACATGATTGAGCTGGATATCCCGAACCGTCGTATCCATCTGGATCTGCCAGACAACGAAATCCACGCTCGTCGTGAAAAAGAGTTGGCGCGTGGCGAAGCGGCTTACACCCCGCACAACCGCGAACGTGCCGTCTCCTTCGCGCTGCGTGCTTATGCATCACTCGCGACCAGTGCTGATAAAGGCGCGGTGCGCGATAAGTCCAAGCTGGGAGGCTAACAACGAATGGCTGAGTCTCAACCGCTACCCGCGTCGCCTAACGGCGCGGAGTATTTGCGCGCGGTGCTGCGTGCGCCTGTGTATGAAATTGCGCAGGTCACGCCGCTGCAAAAAATGGAAAAAATTTCATCGCGTCTCGGCAACACCATTTTGGTGAAGCGTGAGGATCGCCAGGCAGTACACAGCTTCAAGCTGCGTGGGGCCTACGCGATGATTGCCGGACTGACCGAAGAGCAAAAAGCACGCGGCGTGATTACGGCTTCGGCCGGTAACCACGCACAGGGTGTGGCACTTTCGGGGAGTCGGCTTGGCATCAAATCACTGATTGTGATGCCGGTGGCCACGGCAGACATCAAGGTTGATGCAGTGCGCGCATTTGGCGGTGAGGTTTATCTGTTTGGTGCTAACTTCGACGAGGCAAAAGCCAAAGCTATCGAGTTGGCCGAGCAGCAGGGTTACACCTTTGTGCCACCGTTTGACCACCCGGCAGTGATTGCCGGGCAGGGCACGCTGGCCATGGAATTGCTGCAACAAGATGCGCATATCGATCGCGTATTCGTACCGGTCGGTGGTGGTGGCCTGGCAGCAGGCGTGGCGGTGCTGATCAAACAGCTGATGCCGCAGATCAAAGTGATCGCGGTAGAGTCGGAAGACTCAGCCTGTCTGAAAGCGGCGCTGGACGCGGGCGAGCCGGTGGATTTGGCGCGTGTCGGCTTGTTTGCTGAAGGTGTGGCGGTGAAGCGCATCGGCAACGAGACATTCCGTCTGTGCAAAGAGTATCTCGATGACATCATCACCGTGGATAGCGATGCCATCTGCGCGGCGGTGAAAGACCTGTTTGAAGATGTGCGTGCGGTAGCGGAACCTTCGGGTGCGCTGGCGCTGGCAGGGATGAAGAAGTACATCCAGCAGCACGACATCAAAGGCGAGCGCCTCGCGCACGTCTTGTCGGGCGCCAACGTCAACTTCCACGGTCTGCGCTATGTGTCGGAACGCTGTGAAATTGGCGAACAGCGCGAAGCGTTGCTGGCGGTAACGATTCCCGAACAGCAGGGCAGTTTCCTCAAGTTCTGCCAGACGCTGGGTGGCCGTTCGATCACCGAGTTTAACTACCGTTATGCGGATGCCGACAACGCCTGCATCTTCGTCGGCGTGCGTTTAACGCGCGGTCTGGAAGAGCGCAGCGAAATCATCAGTCAACTGAATGAGAGTGGCTATAACGTCGTGGATCTGTCGGATGACGAGATGGCGAAACTGCACGTGCGCTACATGGTGGGCGGTCGTCCGTCAAAACCGTTGCGCGAGCGCTTGTTTAGCTTTGAGTTCCCGGAAGCACCCGGCGCGCTGCTGAAATTCCTGCAGACGCTGGGCGCGCACTGGAATATCTCGCTGTTCCACTATCGCAGCCACGGCACCGATTTTGGACGTGTGCTGGCGGCTTTCGAAGCCAACGATCAAGAGCCGGATTTTGAAACCCATCTCACGGCGTTGGGCTACGAATGGCACGATGAAGCGAACAACCCGGCGTTCCGTTTCTTCCTCGCCGGGCAGTAGTTACAGCAGGTTCCAGAAAGCACTGATAAGCGGCTCCCCGAGCCGCTTTTTTTGTACGCACACGCCCAGTTCCAGCGGCGCCACCGACTCCACATTCTCCAGCGTCAGTACGCGATTGCGTACCGGCTCCGGGCTGTTCTCCAGTACCACATCCGGCAGCAGCGCAATACCACATCCCAGCGCCACCATTGAGACAATCGCCTCATGCCCGGACACCGTGGCATAAATTTGCGGATTGGGGATGCGATGGCGACGGAACCACAAATCAATGCCGCGCCGCACCGGGCCTTGTTCCGGCACGATAAACGGAATCTGCGACCAATCAGGTTGTGCCTGTGTGGCCTGGCTGCGCACCGCACACGGCAGGGCGGGCGCGATCAGCACCAGCGGAAGAATGGCGAGCGGCGTGAAGTCGATGCTGGCGGGCAGCGATTCCGGACGTCCGGCAATGGCCAAATCTGCCTCGCCAGATTGCACCATCTCAATTGCGTCGGCGGCATCGCCGGTGGTGAGTTTGATTTCCACCTGCGGATGTTCGGCGCGGAAGCGGTCGAGAATCGGCGGCAAATGGCTGTAAGCGGCGGTCACCGAGCAAAAAATGCGTAGTTCGCCGCTTAGGGACGGGCCGTTCAGATCCATCACGTGGCGCAGTTGTTGATATTGCAATAAGGTTTGCTGAGCAAACTGCTTGAGGCGTTCACCGGCTTCAGTGAGCGTGACGGTGCGGTTATCGCGCAGAAACAGCGCGTGACCCACATCTTCTTCAAGGCGCTGAATCTGGCGCGATAGCGTGGAGGGACTGACGTGCATAGCACGCGCGGTGCGACCAAAGTGACAGCTTTCGGCCAGATGAAGAAAGAGCTTCAGGTCTCGTAAATCCATGCGCGTTTCACCTCAAAGGGTTGTTGCAAATTCTGCAATGTGACCTTGCTAATATATCAATTTAAGCAATAGATTTCCTGTCATATGATGGGGTCATTCGCGGCACTGAACAGGGTGTCGTTACCGAACAAAAGCAATCACAACATCTAACCGGAGTACCCATGGCTAACTACTTCAACACATTGAATCTGCGCAACCAGTTAGCGCAGTTAGGCAAATGTCGTTTCATGTCACGCGATGAATTCGCGGATGGCGCAAGCTTCCTGAAAGGCAAAAAAGTCGTTATCGTTGGCTGTGGCGCTCAGGGTCTGAACCAGGGCCTGAACATGCGTGACTCCGGTCTGGACATCGCTTATGCACTGCGTGCTGAAGCGATCGCTGAAAAGCGTGCTTCTTTCCGCAAAGCGACCGATAACGGCTTCAAAGTAGGCACCTACGAAGAGCTGATCCCACAGGCAGATCTGGTGGTTAACCTGACGCCAGACAAACAGCACACCGCAGTGGTTCAGGCGGTTCAGCCTCTGATGAAAGATGGCGCAGCGCTGGGTTACTCACACGGTTTCAACATCGTTGAATCGGGCGAAACCATCCGTAAAGACATCACTGTGGTGATGGTTGCACCAAAGTGCCCAGGTACTGAAGTGCGTGAAGAGTACAAGCGTGGTTTCGGTGTTCCAACCCTGATCGCGGTTCACCCAGAAAACGATCCAAAAGGCGAAGGCCTGGCGATTGCTAAAGCCTGGGCTGCTGCAACCGGCGGCGACCGTGCTGGCGTCCTGGAATCTTCCTTCGTTGCAGAAGTGAAATCTGACCTGATGGGCGAGCAGACTATCCTGTGCGGTATGCTGCAGGCCGGTTCTCTGCTGTGCTTTGACAAGCTGGTGGCTGAAGGTCACGATGCGGCTTATACCGAAAAACTGATTCAGTTCGGCTGGGAAACCATCACTGAATCACTGAAATTCGGTGGTATCACCTTGATGATGGATCGTCTGTCTAACCCGGCGAAAATCCGTGCTTACGCACTGTCTGAGCAGCTGAAAACCATCATGGCTCCGCTGTTCCAGAAGCACATGGATGACATCATCTCGGGCGAATTCTCTTCCGGTATGATGGCTGACTGGGCGAACGACGACAAAAACCTGCTGACCTGGCGTGAAGAGACCGGTGCAACTGCATTCGAGAACGCTCCACAGTTCGAAGGTAAAATCGACGAGCAAGAGTACTACGACAAAGGCGTTGTGATGGTTGCCATGGTGAAAGCGGGCGTTGAGCTGGCCTTCGAAACCATGATCGATGCAGGCATCATTGAAGAGTCTGCTTACTACGAATCACTGCACGAACTGCCGCTGATTGCGAACACCATCGCACGTAAGCGTCTGTATGAAATGAACGTGGTTATCTCTGATACTGCAGAATACGGTAACTACCTGTTCTCCTTCGCGGCAGTACCGCTGCTGAAAGAGTTCATGACCACGCTGCAGCCGGGCGATCTGGGTAAAGCAATCGAAGGCACTCAGGTTGATAACGCACAGCTGCGTGACGTCAACGAAGCCGTTCGTCAGCACCCAATCGAAGCGGTTGGCCGTAAACTGCGTGGCTACATGACCGACATGAAACGTATCGCGGTTGCTGGCTAAGCCACGCGCGACACAGTTTTCAGCATAAGAAGAACCCCGGCTTGCTGTAATGCTCGCCAGCTAAGACCCAACCAACAAAAGCTGCCACTGTTAAAAGTGGCAGCTTTTTTTCGTTTGGCTGAGTATGCCGGAGTGCGGGCCAGAGCACCTCTACTGCTGCCGGGCAGTCCTCGCGCCGCTAACGCGGTACCCTCGGCTTTGACGTCGTGCCGACGAACCGTTCGGGGATCGACCCTCCCTGGTCGGCCCCGAACTGCCCACGCTTCCCGGCGTGGACTTCTGGCCCAACGTCACGCCTCAGCGCTGCGGATAGCCCTTGCAGTAGTAGAGGCGCTCTGGCCTCTACTATCGTGCCCTTTTTAAAAACTCGCACTGAAGCTTCAGAGCAGGCTGGGGCCTTTCAGGGGCAGGCAATCCGCAGCGCTGAACGTAATGAGTCTGCCAGGAGAGCCCGAAGGACGCGGGCGAAAGGCGGGGCGGCACACGATGTGCCATCCCCGCCGGTCCGTCAGGCAGACGAATGCAGTGAAGGTACCGCGTTAGCGGCGTGAGGACCGCCAGCCCCTGAAAGGCACCAGACTGCGTTATCATCTGCCAATTAACGGGCTATCCTTAAGGTTTAGTGGTTTCCGCCCCCTGAAATCCTTACCCAATAAAAAACCCGGCCTGAGCCGGGTTTCATCATTTCAAACAGGCGCTATCACGCTTCGTACAGCGTCTGATGGCGCGTCTCTTTACAGGCAATCAGTGCAATCAGCGTCAGCACGGCCATGGAAGCCAGATAGAAACCGACCGCCTGCAAACCGTAGTTAGCGTTCAACCATGTCGCAATATAAGGCGCAACCGACGCCCCGAGAATTGACGACAGGTTATACGAGAACGACGCGCCGGTATAACGCACTTCGGTCGGGAACAGCTCTGGCAGCAGCGCGCCCATCGGCCCAAAGGTGAGACCCATAATGCTCAGACCCAGCAGCAGGAAGCCCATCACCAGAATTTGCGAACCGGAACCCAACAGCACCGGGAACATCAGTGCAAAGGCGATAATCATCAGGGTAATAGTGATCATGGTGCGACGGCGGCCATAACGATCAGCCAGCAGGCCCGCAATCGGTACCATGACACCAAAGCCAATCACCGCTACCATCAGCATCCACAGGAAGCTATTACGAGAAAAGCCTAAGCCCGCTGGCGCCGGTGCAGTGCCGTAACTCATCGAGTACACGGTCATGATGTAGAACAGCGTATAGGTCGCCAGCATGATGAAGGTGCCAAGAATCGTAGCGGTCAGATGCTTGCTCAGCAGCGTGCCGATGGGCATTTTGACCTGCTTGTTCTCTTTCTGCACTTTGGCAAACACCGGGCTTTCATGCAGCGAAACGCGCACATAAAGGCCAATCAGTACCAGTACGGCAGAAAGGATAAACGGCACACGCCAGCCCCAGTTCATGAACTGCTCATCGGTCAGCAACCAGGAGAGCAGCAGGAAAGTACCGTTAGCGAAGAAGAAGCCAATCGGCGCGCCGAGCTGTGGGAAAGAGCCGTAGAGCGCACGTTTCTTCGCGGGGGCATTCTCGGTCGCGAGCAGAGCCGCACCGCCCCATTCACCACCCAAGCCCAGACCCTGACCAAAACGCGCCAGCGCCAGCAGCAGTGGAGCGGCGACGCCAATGGTTTGATAGCTCGGTAGCAGGCCGATCAATACCGTGGAGACGCCCATGGTCAGCAGCGATGCTACCAACGTCGCTTTACGACCGACGCGGTCACCGAAGTGGCCGAACAGCGCAGAACCAATTGGACGCGCGACAAAGGCGATAGCGAAGGTCGCCAGCGACTGTAGCGTCGCGACGGTGGGATCGCCCTGCGGGAAGAAAATGTGCGGGAAAATGATCACTGCCGCAGTGGCATAAATATAGAAATCGAAGAATTCGATCGCGGTGCCGACAAGCGATGCCACGACCACTTTGCCGCGTGAGTTTACGGGCGTGTCGTCGTGTTTTTTGTCGAGTGTTTCTGTGATGGAGGCTTGCATGACTGTTTCTTAATTGTAAATGTAGACAGAGAATCTTACGCACCTGTTTTGCGGCATTCAATGACGAAAACCCGCGCCAGAACAGGCATTTTCGGCGAAAAAGTGGATAATTTCTGAGTTGCGGCAATCGACGGGGGATGGGAACGGGAAGTGTCACTTTTTTGGCGGGAATCTCTGCAAAAGGGCCAAATTAAAGTGACCCTTTAGCGTTTCCTGCTGGTTTTTGCTGAAATAATAGCCCGCAGGAAACATTTTTAGCTGTTAGGGCAAATGTAACAAATTTGCGATGTTAATTGCCCTGATGCGGCTGCGGCATCTCTTTATCATCCTTGTATTTTGCGGTGGCGATCCACGCGGCGCAGAACAGTGTCAGACGGGCGAAGAAGTAAAAGAACGCCATTAATCCCAGCACCGAACCAAAGGCTGCACCAGAAGGCGAAGTGGCCAGCTTTGGCAGCGTCAGCGTCATCACAAACTTAATCACCTCAAAGCCAATCGCCGCCAGCAGCGTGCCGCGAAACAGCGCTTTTTTGCGCGGTTTGTGGCGCGGAAGAATCCAGAAAATCCACAGGAACAACAGATAGTTAGCAAAAATGGAGATCGACAGCGCAATAATGGTCATCGCCGGACGCAGCCACTCGATATCCTCTAATCCCAACGCGTTAACGATGGCATTCTGCGCGGCACCGGCAATGGAGGTCAGCGACAGCGTAATCACCAATGCCAGCATCAGGCCGAGCAACGACACCAAATCACGGGCATATTTCTTCCACAACTTCTCTTGATCGTCCGGCTTACGCTCCCAAACATCACGCGACTGCGCACGCACCGCCTCGCGCAAATTGCCCATCCAGTTGATGCCGGAGTAAAGTGCCAGCAGCAAACCGGTTAACCCGACCGTCGCGCGCTGCTGAATCGCGGTGTTCACGGTGTTCTTTAGCGTAGTGGCCAGCGTAGGATCGCTGATGCTGTTAACGATTTTGTTGATCAACTCGGTGAGTAAATCCTGATTCGACGCCAGCACAAAACCGACTGCCGCAAAGGAGACCATCAAAATCGGTATCAGAGATAGGAAGGAGAAGTAAGTGATCGCCGCACCAAACTGACTGCCGAGGCGATCGTTAAACCGATCCAGCGCGCGTATAAAATGCGCCACCGCCGGAATGGCCTGGAACCAGGTCGCAAAGCGCGACACGTTCTGGATTGAGCCATCCACGGTTTTGTTACCGGTCTTGATATCAATAAGCGGCTTCTTTTCAGCCGTGGATTCTTGGTTAGGTTTGTCTGTCATAGACGATAATCATCCTGTTCACTGCGAAATTAAAATTATAGCCCTTTATGTCACATACTCCTGCAACACCTGACTCAGCCACTCCATAAACACCCGCACGCGGCGTGCTACGTTGCGGCGATGTGGGTAAAGCAACGAAATCGGCATCGGCTTGGCCGGGAAGTGATGCAGCACTTCCACTAACTGGCCTGATTCCAGCAGTGGCTGCACGCCAATCGCGGGCACCTGAATAATGCCTAAACCCGCGATGCAGGCGGCACGATAAGTTTCGGTGCTGTTCACCGTCACCACGCCGCCGGTCTGAACATAGTGGGACTGCTTACCATCAAAATATTCAAACCCCAAAGAGGGCTGCCCCAGCTGCTGGGTGTAATGCACCATCGCGTGCTGTGCCAGATCTTCGAGGCGCACCGGCATGCCGAAGCGGGAAAGGTAGTCGGGACTGGCGCAGTTAATCAAGGCATGTGATCCGATTTTTCGCGCAATCAGACCCGAATCTTTCAGCTCGCCCACGCGGATCACGCAGTCAAAACCTTCACGAATCACATCCACCTGGCGATCGCTGCTGCTAAGCTCAATTTCGATGCCGGGATAATGCTGCAGAAACTCAGGCAAACGCGGCAGGATAAATCCGGTGGCCATGGCCACCGACATATCGACGCGCAACTTGCCGCTCAGGGTGGCGGGGTCGTGCTGGAACAGGCTGTCCATATCGTCGAGCATCGACAACAGATCAAGACAACGATCGTAGTAGACCAGCCCATCCTGGGTGAGATGAACACGTCGGGTGGTGCGATGCAGCAGACGCGTGCCCATTTGATTTTCCAGCGCCTGAAGCTGGCGCGATACGCTGCCTTTTGGTAGTCCAAGACTTTCAGCTGCACGGGTAAAACTGCCCATTTCTGCCACCCGCACAAAAACCTGCATTGCGTGAATTTTATCCATGTTGTTCACCGATTGTTGTTGTTAGTGAAACAGTGCTGCGTATTCCTCTGCGTTTATAGATCAATTTATAACGAATATCCTTATCCCGTGTTCAATTTTCCACCTGGAGCGAAACATGAGTCATAAAATTGCATTGATTACCGGCGGCAACCGCGGTTTGGGCAAGAATGGTGCGCTGAAACTGGCGGCCAAAGGTGTCGATATTCTTTTCACCTATCGTGGTCACGCGGAAGAAGCGCAGGCCGTGGTGAAAGAGATTGAGGCGCTGGGCGCGCGTGCTGTGGCACTGCAGCTGGATGTTGGCGACAGCAGCACCTTTAACACTTTCGTGGCACAGGTGAGAGAGGCACTGCAAAAAACCTGGCAGCGCGACAAATTTGATTATTTAGTGAACAACGCCGGTCACGGTCACTACAAGCTGTTTGCAGAAACCACGGAAGAAGAATTTGATGCGCTGATCAATGTGCATTTCAAAGGGCCTTACTTCCTGACGCAGAAGCTGCTGCCGTTGATCGTTGATGGTGGTCGCATCCTGAACATCTCCAGCGGATTAACGCGCATGACGTTGCCGGGCTCAGGCACCTATGCCTCGGTGAAAGGGGCGATGGAAGTGCTGACGCGCTATCAGGCCAAAGAGCTGGGCGAGCGCCGCATTCGCGTCAATATTCTGGCACCGGGTGCGATTGAAACTGACTTCGGCGGTGGACGCGTGCGTGACACCAAAGATCTTAACGATCACATTGCCTCGGTGACATCGCTGGGCCGTGTGGGTCAACCGGATGATATTGGTGACGCGATCAGCGCCATCCTGAGCGAAGAAACCGGCTGGATCACCGCGCAGCGCATCGAAGCGTCAGGCGGACAGTCGCTGTAATCATGCACGCTGAGTGACGCGGCATTCATGCACGATAAATCGCGGCGCTACGCACTCCTTTGGATGGCCGTAGCGCCGCAATTTATTGCGCGTGTTTGAGATCTCAATCGCCCTGTTACGCAATCATGCGGTTGGTCGTTAATTGCCCATGTTTGAGATCTCAATCGCGCCGCTACGTAGCGATGCAGAGGACCGTAGCGGCGCAATGTATTGCGCGTGTTTTTAGATCTCGATCGTCCCGTCAATCACGGTCACTGTCTGGCCGCCAATCCAGATGTTATCACCGCTAAAACTCACCTGAATTCGCCCTTCACGCTGGATAGCGCTACCTTGACGCGCACGATAATCCTCGGTTTTCCCCTGCGCCGCGAAATAGCGCGCCAGACAGGCGTTGGCGCTGCCTGTTACCGGATCTTCGGTCAGGCTGCCGTTCTCAACCAGCAGCGCGCGCACCTCATACTGCTCACCGCACTCCTCTGGCAGCGGGCCAAACAGCGCAGTGCCATTAACGTCGGCATGTTTTTGCAAACGCAGCAGATCCGCTGCGCTGGCCTGCACATCCAACACCGCCTGTGCGCTGTTCATCGGGATCAGCAGCCAGCGAATCCCCATATCGACAATGGTCGGCGTCTGGTGGGCATCAAAGGCTTCGCTGTTCAGTGCGCTGCTCATCAACGCGTCATCAAATGGCGTCAGCGTGACGTCGGGTGCGGCGAAGGCCAGCGCGCCATCCTCGCTAATGCGCACATCCACCAGGCCAACGCCGCACTCCTGCACGATCTTACCCGGTGTTTTCACTGTCCATCCCGCTTCCAGCAAGGCGTGAGCCGTGCCCAGCGTCGGATGACCGGCAAAGGGCAATTCCCCTTCAGTGGTAAAAATGCGCACCCGATAATCGGCTGCAGCATCCTGTGGTGGCAGGACAAAGGTGGTTTCCGACAAATTGGTCCAGCGGGCGATAGCGGCCAGTTGGGCGTCACTTAATCCCTCTGCATCCATGATGACTGCCAGCGGATTACCTTTAAACGCTGATGAGGTAAACACATCCACCTGCTTAAACGCGACTTTCATTTTCACTCCTTGCTGGTTGAGGCACTCTGAAATCCTGATTTACATCCTGCAGATTGCTAATGTCAGTCAACAGGACTATGAATAGGTTAAGAATTCTGGAATCGGAGTCCGCTATGTTAAAAGTTCTTGGTCGTACTTCTTCAATCAACGTGCGCAAAGTTCTGTGGTTGTGTTCAGAACTGGATCTCGCGTATGAGCTCGAACCCTGGGGTGAAGACCCGCAATCGCTGCACTCGGCGGAATTCATGGCGCTCAACCCTAATGCCATGGTGCCGGTGATCATCGAAGATGACTTCGTGATGTGGGAATCCAACGCCATTCTGCGCTATCTCGCCAACAGCAACGGCGGCGACTGGCTCTATCCTGAAAACCCACGAGCGCGTGCACCGGTGGATCAGTGGATGGACTGGCAAGCCACCGAACTCAATACTTCCTGGCGCTATGCGTTTATGTCACTGGTGCGCAACTCACCTGCCCATCAGGATCCGCGTTTGCTGGCCGCCGCGATTAAAGGCTGGACGCACACCATGAATATTCTTGACCAGCATCTGCAAAAAACCGGGCGCTACGTCGCAGGACGCAACTTCTCGCTGGCAGACATTCCGGTGGGGCTTGCGGTCAATCGCTGGTTTGAAACCCCACTGGAGCACCCTGAATTTCCAGCCGTGCAGCTCTATTACGAGCGTCTGACCGAGCGTGAGGGTTACACCACCTGGGGCCGCAACGGCAAGCCTTGATCCTGTCCCGGTGCCAGGCCTGTGATTTCGCAGGCTAGCGCACCGGTGCGTTTTAGTGCCCACGTATAACGCTCATCAAACGGATAACAGCAGGAGAGGCGCAGTGCATGTTTATAACGGTCGCTCAGCGAGTAGAGCGCACCCGGCGTCACGCAAATCTGCTCCTGCAATAACCGATGGAACATCTCCACGGTATCCACTTTTCCCGGCAACTCCACCCAAAACACAAAACCTCCTTTGGGCAGGGTAGCGCGGGTTCCCTGCGGAAAATGGCGCGCCATGATGCCGCGCGCCGCATCGAGATTGGCGGCATAGCGACGGCGCAGCGATCGCAAATGATGGTCGTAGCCACCGCTTGCCAGAAATTCGGCGAGGGTCTCACATAATAGGCGCGACTCAGACATGGAAGAGACGGCTTTCAAACGGGCGATGGCCTGATGGAAGCGGCCGGCAGCGGTCCAGCCCACGCGGAAATCCGGCGCCACCGTTTTGGTAAAGCTGGTGCAGTAAATCACCCAGCCCTCGCTATCAAAGGCTTTCACCGGCGGTGATAGAGGCCAGTCAAACTGCAACTCGTCATACAGCCCATCTTCCAGCATCGGAACGTGGTAAGTATTCACTAACTTTGCCAGCCGCTTCTTATTTTCCAGTGGCATCACATAGCCAAGAGGATTCTGCGCGCCGGGCATGGCGATCAGCGCCTGAATACGCTTCTCCTGCAGCAGCATCTCCAGCGCATCCAGCGACAGTCCTTGCTGTGGATCGGTGGGGATTTCCAGTGCTTTCAGGCCCAGTGACGCCAGCAGTGGGAACAGGAAGAAGTAAGTGGGGGATTCCAGCCCAATGCAATCGCCAGGTTTCGTGACCGCACGCAGCGCCAGTTGTAAGGCTTCCATGCAGCCGTGGGTGAGAGTGATCTCTTGCGCAGTCAGATTGATGCCGGTGTGCAGACTGCGGCGCGCTATCTCCTCCCGTAAGCGCTCACTACCAGGCGGAAGCGCATAGCGCCCGATGATGTCGGGATTGTGCCGTAAAATGCCTGAGGTAATTCGGCCTAAGCGTGCTGCCGGATAGAAGGTGCCATCCTGCGGACAGGCCAGAGAGATATTGGTGTAATCGGCATTATTCTGCGCGGCAAACACCTGCTCAATCAGTTCCAGTTTCTGCGTGCTGGGGTCGTTGATTTTCGCGGGCAGCGGTTTGACCGGACGCGTCACGGCCGGCATCACACCACGCACGTAATAGCCCGATTGCGGACGCGCTTCTATCAGGCCGCGATCTTCAAGAATTTGCCAGGCATTGAGCACAGTATTGACACTAACCTGATGCGATTGTGCCACGCGGCGGATAGCGGGTAGCCGTTTGCCCGGTTTTAGCGTGCCTTGATGAATCGACTCGGCAAAGCTATCTGCCAGCTGCTGATAGAGCGTTTGACCGGATGAAAGGGGAAGGGACACAAAAGCCTCCGCGTGCAATGGGTACAATCTAAAATAAAGCAAACTGTATCCATTACAATAGTCGTTTTGTGTCTCTGTTTCCATTGCCCGGCACGCATTAGCATGATGTTAACTTTGAACCATCAGGAAGCGCATCATGCTCGACCCTTCATTCTTCAGCTACGTCACGGTGATGTCGATCACCCCCGGACCGAACAACCTGCTGCTCGCCACATCGGGCGTCAATTTTGGTTTTAAACGCACGCTGCCCATGCTGTTTGGCATTCTGCTCGGCTGTGCGATACAGATGCTGCTGGCTAGCATGGCGTTGGATGTGTTGCTGCACTGGATGGCATCCATTCGTTTGCCATTAACGGTGGTGGGGTGCAGCTATTTGCTGTGGCTGTCATGGAAAATCTTTCGGGCCGCAGCACCAGAAGCGCGTGAACGTCCGCGCCCGATGACGCTGGTGGGCGGCATCTGTTTTCAGGCGGTGAATCCCAAAGCCTGGCTGATGGTGACTAACGTGGCGCTGATGTACGCCAACAGCAACGGCGTCATCACGGTATTGCTGGGGTTTGCCGCATTGAACTTACCTTGCATCCTGATTTGGGCCGCGATGGGGGATCGTCTGCGCAGTCATCTGCAGGTGGCGTGGAAACGTCAGGCGTTTAACAGTCTGATGGCGCTGTCGCTGGTGGCCACCACGGCCTGGATGCTGTACGACGCGGTGCTGCTGAGCTGAAACCAGACATGCAACAGAAGCAAATGGGGCGCTATCATTGGCGCCCTTCGCAATTTTAAAGACCCACCAGGCTCTCTAAAGGAATGCCAAACTGCTTATGCAGATTGCGAATCATCTCCAGAGACAAAGAGCGCTTGCCATTTAATACTTCATAAACGCGATTACGACGACCAATGGCAGGTTCCAGATCTTTGGCTGTTAATCCCTGTTGCTCCATACGAAATTTAATCGCTTCAATCGGATCGGCAGCTTCAATGGGGTAGTGCTCTTTCTCCCATGCTTCAATTAGCATACTCATCACAATCATATAATCGCTTTCTGGCGTGCCCAGCTCAGGCACATCATCAAAGAGCGGAGAGATGGCTTCAAGTGCCGTTTCGTAATCGAGTTCGGTGTGAATGGGTTTAATGGTCAGTGTCATTTACGTTGCTCCACTGTGTTTGCATCAATGGCATCGTACTCCCGGTGTATGCCGATAAACTTTATGAAAATCAGCTTCTGTGGGTAGGCGATGGCCGCAACCAGTCGATAATCATTTCCCTTAATGTTAAACACCACGCGACTGCCTTTCAGAATGCTGGCGCTGCGGTATTGATCCTTAATGTCTGCCGGACTGGACCAGTTGGCCTTTTGTGCTTCATCAATCCAGGCTCTCAACGGCTGAGCTGAGTCGGGGTTCGCCGTCATGAACTCCCTGAGTGTCCGTACCGATATGATTTTCATGACGCGCATCTTAGTCCCGCATTGGGACTATAGCAAACTTATATCCCAATTTGGGACATTTCTCGCATTTAGCCATAAAAAAGGCCGCTTGCGCGGCCTTATCATTATTCACGGCGATCAGGATTGCCTTGTTACTTCCCCACCACGTGCGCCGTCTCGCGGGCTTCGTCGTTGGCTGCGTCTGGCGTAACGATTGGTGCGTAATCGAGCTGCAGTACGCGGCTGGTTTCCGCCAGAATCTTCTCGGTCAGCGCTACGTCACCGTTCATCTTACGGCCCCATGTTGGGATCACCGCGCGGATTTTGGTCTGCCACTCAGGTGAACGCATCTGCTCAGGGAAGGCTTTCGCCATCAGCTCCAGCATAATCGGCGCTGCCGTAGATGCCCCTGGCGAAGCGCCGAGCAGGGCTGAAATCGAACCATCTTCAGAGGTCACAACCTCCGTGCCTAAACGCAGTACGCCGCCCTCTTTCTCATCGTTTTTGATGATTTGTACACGCTGGCCGGCAGTGACCAAACGCCAGTCTTCCTGCTTAGCCTGCGGTACATAAGCACGCAGCGCTTCCATCCGATCGTCATCGCTTTGCAGCACTTGATCGACCAGATATTTCACCAGGTCGAAACTCTTCAGGCCGACCTGCATCATCGGTAACAGGTTACTGCCGTTCATCGCGCCGAACATATCGAGCAGCGAACCCTGTTTCAGGAATTTCGTTGAGAAGGTGGCGAACGGGCCAAACAGCAGCACCTGCTTACCATCCAGCACACGCGTATCCACGTGCGGTACCGACATCGGCGGTGCGCCAACGCTGGCTTTACCGTACACCTTCGCCATGTGTTGTTGCACCACTTCTGGATTCTCGGTCACGAGGAAGGAACCGCCCACCGGGAAGCCGGCGTAGCCCTTCACTTCCGGGATGCCGGATTTTTGCAGCAGTGGCAGCGCGGCACCGCCCGCACCGATAAACAGCTGGCGCGTGATCAGCTGGCGATTTTCACCGCTGGCCAGATTATGCAGCGTCACTTGCCAGCGGCCATCGCTCAGGCGCTTGATATCACGCACTTCCTGACGCAGACGCAGGCGGAAATTGGCTTTCTTCTGTAAAGAGGCAATCAGTTGACGCGTCACTTCACCGAAGTTGACGTCGGTGCCCATTTCGGTCCAGGTGGCAGCCACTTTCTGTTTGCTGTCACGGCCATTCATCACCAGCGGAATCCACTGGGTGATCTGGTCGCGATCTTCTGAATAGTTCATGCCACGGAACAGGGTACTTTTTTGCAGCGCCTGGAAACGTTTGCGCAGGAACTCAACGTTATCGTCGCCCCAGACGAAGCTCATGTGCGGCGTACTGTGGATAAAGCTTTTTGGATTGCGCAGGTTGCCTTTCTGAACGTGGTACGCCCAGAACTGGCGAGAAATCTGGAACGATTCGTTGATCGCCACCGCTTTTGCAATGTCGATGCTGCCATCCGCCTTCTGCGGCGTATAGTTCAGCTCGGCCAACGCAGCGTGACCGGTCCCGGCATTATTCCAGCCGTTAGAGGATTCCACCGCGACATCGTCAAGGCGTTCCACCATCTCAATCGACCAGTCAGGCTCCAGATCCTGCAGCCACGCGCCTAAGGTGGCACTCATCACGCCTGCGCCGATCAGCAGTACGTCGACATCCTTTCGTTCCTGAAGGTTTGCGCTATCCATACCAGCGGCGGCGAGCGCCAGGTTTACCGCAGTAGTACTCATGAGGCGACATCTCCTCTCTCTGTTGACCTGAAGTTCAACAGGTTCGCAGGCGAAACAGCCACGCTTCTTTCGAGCGCGTCGCGCTATTTCTCAAAGGTTAAGACTCAGGTTTAAGTCAGGGGACGATAACGGTTAACTGCACGTTATGCATATGCATTTGAATATAACATTCTCGTATCGGAATTAAACGTTTGTTTATTTTTTAAAGGCCGAAATGATTCAGCATAAGAATTAATCAGCTCGACCCCGCTGTCATAAGGGATTTTTATCCCTTAATCAGAGGGTTATGGTAATGCAGTTGTTGCGATATTGTGAGAGGAATGCGCAGGGTAATGTTCAGAGAGTGAGTGGCGTCACATATTAACTGTATGATTAATATCAATTTATAGTGGATTGATTTTTTATGCGGTTTTTATGTTGCGTGATATTTCGCCAGATCGTGTAAAACTAATGTTACATTTTTGTGGGTGTTAATTTTTCGCCGCGTCAGACAGTGGTCAGAGGAAAAAAGCATTACGCGGCGGTGGGGATCACTTCTTAGCGAGGCGACGCCATGCAAAGCGGATGACAAAAAATTCAATCGCGCCCAGCAGCAAGAACCACAAGCAAAACACGATAGTGTAGAGCTGATTCAGGTCCTGCAAATGCAGCATCTCCTGAATCCGTCTGGACAATTCCAGGCCGAATTGCGGCGCGGGCAGCAGTAGTGCGGAGAGAAAGCCCAGCAGCAGGATTCCGCCAGGGATAATCAGCGTTTCAAACGGGTTTTTCATCGCAGGTTTCCTATCAATTAGCGCGGGCATTAGCGCATAAAAGCGTGCTGGCGTGCAATCCCTGTGCCGGGTAACCCTAAGAAAATTCTTCTATTCCATCCACTTAGCGTCATAAATAGCGCAAGTTAAGAGTTATAGCCTTTGCTATACTTAAATCCATGATTTTACTGTCTTTTTTTTGGTGATTTTGCGTGCTAGACTGCGCGCACTTTTTCATTACTGAACAATAGATGCGGAAAATCGCTCGCTTGAAAGCATTTTTCGCGGCATTGATTGAAAACCCATGACATTTATCGCAACTCTGATTCTGGCCTTTGGTATGTCGATGGACGCCTTCGCCGCAGCACTGGGCAAAGGCGCGTCGCTGCATCGCCCGAACTTCAAAGAAGCGCTGCGCACCGGCCTGATCTTTGGTGTGATTGAAATGCTGACGCCGCTGATTGGCTGGGCGATCGGCCTGGCGGCCAGTCGCTACATCATGGCATGGGATCACTGGGTGGCGTTTGCCCTGTTAACCGTTCTTGGTGGCCGCATGATGATGGAAGGTTTCCGTCAGACGGCGGATGATCCGTGCGAAGCGCCGCAGCGTCATGGCTTTATGGTACTGGCGATGACCGCGGTAGCAACCAGCCTTGATGCGCTGGCGGTGGGCGTCGGCCTGGCGTTCCTGCAGGTGAATATTGTGCTCACCGCACTGACAATTGGCGCCGCCACGACGATTATGGCCACCACGGGCGTGATGGTCGGACGCTTTATCGGTCCGGTTATGGGTAAATGGGCTGAAGTGTTAGGGGGTGTCGTATTAATCAGCATCGGCTGCACTATTCTCAGCGAGCACCTTGGCCTGTTCAGCTAATTCAGGCATCTGCCAAACCCCTCATTTTGTGATCTGGCTCAAAAATAATTGCGTGAAAAACGCGCGTTAGTTATACTTTTCGCGTATTTCTTCAACAATTTTTGAGCCAGGTATCCAATGAAACGTTTTTTCCGCTACGTGTTTCGTGCATATGTTGAGACTTTCAAGCACGTCCCGCCAGGCGCACTGCATTAATCGCACTTTGTACCCTCGATAATCGCGGTCAGGGATCGACCTGTGGTTATCAATGATTTTCTTATCTCCCCCGCTCAATAACGCCGCGAATTTTCTCTCTATCAAAGGCTTAGTATCGTTAACCATCAGTTTTCGATCTGGCTATAGCCTGATGTTATACCCCGCTACCAAACAAGCATTCGTCACCTCTTAACCCGCATGGAATAGTCGATTCAGACCCTCTAACCCGTCTGAAACGAGAAACATCATGCTGATCCCACAACCCTATTTATTGTTCCTTGGCGATGTCACCGATCCACTGGCCGCTAAAACGGCGCGCGGCATTCACGTCTGGCGCCCTGAGCAGTGCGTCGGCGAAATTAAACTGCCGGGCTGTACTGTCAGCTTAGGTCTGGACGTGCTCGATATCGCCACGGCAAAAGAACGTGGCGCGAAAACGCTGGTACTGGGCACCGCCAATGCGGGGGGCTATCTGCCCGAGCACTGGCTCGACACGGTTAAAGGCGCAATCAAAGCCGGTATGAACGTGGCGAGCGGTTTGCACCATCGTCTGGTGGATGAGCCAGAACTGGTCGCGTTAGCCCAGGAATTTGGCGTTGAGCTGTTTGACCTGCGTCATATGCGTCCAAAACTGAATGTCGGCAGCGGCAAAAAGCGGACAGGTAAGCGTGTACTTACTGTCGGTACGGACTGCTCAGTTGGCAAGATGTACACCTCGCTGGCGCTGGAAGCGGCAATGCGTGAACGCGGTATGAAGGCGGATTTCCGCGCGACCGGGCAAACCGGCATTCTGGTTGCTGGTGAAGGCATCGCGATTGATGCGGTGATTGCCGACTTCATCGCCGGTGCAGTGGAAGCCCTGTCACCCGCCAATGATGTCGACCACTGGGATATCGTTGAAGGTCAGGGCTCGCTGTTCCATCCTTCTTATGCGGGCGTCAGCATGGGCCTGATTCACGGTGCGCAGCCGCACTGGCTGGTGATGTGCCACGAAATGGGCCGTCCACACATGCGTCATTTACCGCATCAGCCGATGGTGAGTTTGAAAGATTGCGTGGAGGCCAACCTGCGCGCGGCCGATGTAACCAGCGACAATGTTCAGCTGGCCGGTTTTGCTATTAACACCTCCAACTACAGCGAAGAAGAGGCCCGCGCCTATTGTGCGGAAGTCAGCGCTGAATTCGGCGTGCCTGCTACCGATCCGGTGCGTTTTGGTATCGCAGATATCGCTGCCCTGCTGCAGGAGCGTGGCTAAGATGCGGCGCATGCAGATTGAAGTGCTGGAGCTGCCGCTGGCGCGTCCTTTCGCTATTTCGCGTGGTACGCGTACCGCCGTTACTGTCATTCGCGTCACGCTGGAGCAAAACGGCTTTATTGGACGTGGCGAGTGCACGCCGACGCCGCGCTACGATGAAACACCAGACAGCGTTGAGGCGCAACTGGAAGCGATGCGTGAAGATGTCGAAGCGGGCTTAAGCCGTATCGATCTGCAAAGCCGTTTATCTGCCGGTTCAGCGCGTAATGCGCTGGACTGTGCGCTGTGGCGTCTGGATGCCGCGCTGGCGAAGCAGACGCTGTGGCAGCAGTGCGAACGCGCTGCACCGCCTTCGGTGATCACGGCGGAGACTTTAAGCCTCGACTCCATCGAAAACATGGCGGCCGCAGCGGCTGATGCCGTGTCGCGTGGCGCCATCCTGCTGAAAATCAAACTGAACCGTGACGAAATATTAGAGAAGGTGGCAGCCATCAGAGAGGCTGCGCCGCGTGCCACCTTGATCATCGATGCCAATGAAGCCTGGTCGGGCGTCGATCTGCACAGTCTGCTCACTGCGCTACAGGCTTACAACATCGCCATGGTTGAACAGCCGCTGCCTGCCGGGCAGGACCAGGACCTGCAACGGTTTAACCACCCGATTCCGGTGTGTGCTGATGAGAGCTGCCATACGCGTGAAGACATCGCCGAGCTGCGTAATCGCTACGAGATGATCAACATCAAGCTGGATAAGTGCGGCGGCCTGACCGAAGCCTTAGCGATGGTCGAAGAAGCGCAGAAGCGGGATATGCGTCTGATGGTTGGCTGCATGCTGGGCTCCTCACTCGCAATGGAAGCTGCGCTGCCGGTGGCGATGGCTGCAGAACACGTTGATCTGGATGGCCCCATCTGGCTGGCCGCCGATAGCTCACCCTTCCTTTCCTACGCTCAGGGCCGAATCTGGCTGTAACCGCAAGAGGCAACGATGACGGACACTTTACTTACCCCCAACGCCGCCAGCGTTGCCGGTCCCGCGCCGGTACTCGCGATACAGGATCTCAGCGTCTCGTTTCGCGGCCGCAGCGGCGAAAATCAGGCACTGAAAGGCATCACTTTTGCCATTTATCCCGGTGAAATTGTCGCCGTAGTGGGTGAAAGCGGCTCGGGAAAATCCGTCACTTCGCTGGCGGTGATGGGCCTGCTGGCCGCTTCAGGCCGTATCGATCGCGGCAGTATGCAGTTCCGCGACCGTCGCGGCACAACCCACGCGCTGGAAAAGTTGGACGACACTCACCGCCGCACTTTACGTGGTCGTGAAATGGCGATGATTTTTCAGGAGCCGATGACTTCACTCAATCCGGTGCTGCGAGTGGGCGATCAGTTGACGGAAGCGCTGCGTGATCATCAGATGTGCGATAAAGCCGCAGCGGATGCGCGTGCGCGGGCACTGCTGCGCCAGGTTCGCATTGCCGATGTTGATCGCGTCATGAAAAGCTACCCGCACTCGCTGTCGGGCGGCATGCGTCAGCGCGTGATGATTGCGCAGGCGCTGGCGTGCGATCCACAGCTGCTGATTGCCGATGAACCGACCACCGCGCTGGACGTCACCGTGCAGGCACGCATCCTGCACATCCTACGCGACCTGCAACGCGAGAAGCAGATGGCAGTGCTGTTTATCACTCACGACATGGGCGTGGTGGCGGAAATCGCCGACCGCGTCGTGGTGATGTTGCGCGGTGAAGTGGTGGAACAGGGCACGGTCGCCGACATCTTCAATGCGCCGCAGCATCCTTACACCAAAGCGCTCCTCGCCGCCGTGCCGAAATTGGGCGACATGCGCGAACAGCGCTGGCCGCAGCGCTTCCCACTGTTGGGCGCCACTCAGCCCGCCGATAGCGGTGAACAGCGCACCGCCCGTTATGACGAAACCCCGCTGCTGGATGTGCGCGGTTTAAAAGTTTACTACCCGATTCGCAGCGGCATCTTTTCTGCCTTAACCCATCAGGTGCACGCAGTGGAGCAGATCGACTTCAGCCTGTGGCCGGGCGAAACCCTGGCGATTGTCGGCGAGAGCGGCTGCGGCAAATCCACTACCGGCCGCGCGCTGATGCGCCTGATTAAGAGTCAGGCCGACAGTATTCATTTCCAGGGCAGTGAAATCGCCACTCTAAAAGAAGCGGAATTTCAGCCGTTGCGCCGCGAAATCCAGATGGTATTTCAGGATCCCTACGCCTCTTTAAACCCGCGTCTGACCGTGGGCTTTACCATTGCCGAGCCGCTGCTGCTGCACGGCCTGGTGAAATCGCTGGAAGAAGCCACGCCACAGGTCGATGCCCTGCTGAAAAGCGTTGGTCTGTTGCCCGAACATGCCACGCGTTATCCCCATGAGTTTTCCGGCGGCCAGCGTCAGCGTATCGCGATTGCCCGTGCCATGGCGTTAAAACCCAAAGTTATCATCGCCGATGAGGCCGTTTCGGCACTGGATGTCTCCATTCAGGCGCAGGTGGTCAATCTGATGATGGACCTGCAAAAGCAGACTGGCGTCGCGTGGATTTTCATCTCGCACGACATGGCGGTGGTGGAGCGTATCGCTAACCGCGTGGCGGTGATGTATCTCGGCCAGATTGTCGAGCTTGGCCCGCGTCAGTCGGTGTTCAACCAGCCGCAACATCCGTATACCCAACGTCTGCTGGCCTCGGTGCCGGTGGCCGATCCACAGAACCGTCAGACCCGTACTTTCGAAGATAGCGAAATTCCTTCGCCGCTGCGCAAGTTGGGCGAAACGGTCACCAAACCCCGTTATCGCCAGGTTGCACCGCAACACTGGGTCGCTGACGACATTGCATCGCGCTAACGCTCAATACCAGGAGATTTCATGAAAACCCTTTTTCGCCGTTCGTCACTGGCTTTTGGCTTGACCCTCGCGCTGGCTGCCGCCGCGCAGGCGCAGGATCTGCGTATTTCGATGTATGCCGATATCACCGGTCTCGATCCGCACGATACCTCGGATAACGTCAGCTATTCGGTACAGAGCGGCATCTTTGAACGCCTGTTCCAGTTCGATGCGCAGATGAAGCTGCAACCCTGGCTGGCGACCGGTTATACCCATAATGACAACGCCACCGAATTTACCCTGACGCTGCGTAAAGGCGTCACTTTCCAGGACGGCACGCCGTTTGATGCTGAAGCGGTCAAGGCCAACCTCGATCGCCTCGCCGATCAGACCAAAGGCCTGAAGCGCAATAGCCTGTATAAGATGATTGCCAAGGTCACGGTGCTGGCGCCGGACCAGGTGAAAATCGACCTCAATCAATCCTTTGGTGCCTTCATCAATACCCTGGCGCACCCATCAGCGGTGATGTGGAGCCCGGCGATCCTCAAACAATACCCAGAAGAAGCACAGTTGCGCCTGCATCCGGTCGGCACCGGTCCGTTCAGGTTTGTCGATTGGCAGCCGGGCAAGGCCGTTTCGCTGGTGAAGTATGATGGCTACTGGCAAAAAGGCTGGCCGAAGGTGGATAAAGTGACCTTCTCGCCCAGCCCGGAAGATGCCACCCGTGTTGCCGCACTGAAATCAGGGCAGGTGGATGCGATCTGGCCGCTGCCGTCGGATCTGATCGCCACCGTGCAGAGCGACAGTAAATTAGCGATCCAGCGCGATCCGAGCATCTATCTCTACTACATGGCGATCAACACCCAGCACAAGCCATTGGCAGACGTGCGCGTGCGTCAGGCGATCAACTACGCCATCGACCGTAATCTGTGGTTGAAAGTGGCGTTTGCCGGTATGGGCAAACCCGCTTCTTCCGCGATGCCGGAAGGCGTGCAGTTCTATCAGAAGCAGAGCGAGCCGAATTATCACTACGCTCCGGATGAAGCCAAAGCCTTGCTGAAAGCGGCCGGATACCCGAACGGTCTGGATTTGAAACTGTGGACCACTAACACCACCGCCAGCGTGCGCGCGGCGCAGGTGCTCAAAGCCCAGCTGGCCACCGTTGGCATTCGTGCCACGGTGACGCCAATGGATTCTGGTACTCGTAACGCCAAGCTGTGGGGCGTAAAAGATCCAAAACAAGCAGAGTTTGACCTCTATTACGGCGGTTGGTCGACCTCAACCGGTGATGCGGATTGGGCGCTGCGCCCGCTGTATGCCACCGAATCCTGGGTACCAACGTCCTATAACGTCTCCTACTTCAGCAATCCGGATGTGGATAAGGCGATTGCTGGTGGACTCGCCACTGCCGATCCCGCCAGGCGTGGTGAAGCTTATGCCGAAGCTCAAAAACTGCTTTGGAAAGATGCGCCAGTTGCCTTCCTCGGCACGCCAGACAACCTGGTGGGCAAGCGCAGCAACCTGACAGGCGTGTCCATGCTGGCAGATGGCAACTTCCTTTATACCCAGGCGGCCTTTAAGTAAGAACTTGTCGTGATGGGTCGTCGCAAATGGCGACCCTACGGCTCATCAGCACATTTTACGTAGGGTGCGCATTTATACGTACCTGGTCGCCATCCAAAAGGAACTGCATGTTCGCATACATTATTCGCCGACTGCTGGAGATGATCCCGGTCTTGCTGGTGGTCTCGCTGTTGGTGTTCGGCTTTATCAAGCTGCTACCGGGCGATCCCGCACGTATTTACGCCGGACCAGACGCACCGATTGAAGCCGTCGAAGCCGCGCGCCAGCATCTCGGACTCAACGATCCGCTGCCGCAGCAGTACGTTAACTGGATCGGCGGACTGCTGCGTGGCGATCTTGGCGTCACTTACCGCACGCAACAGCCGGTGCTGCAAGTGATCAAGCAAGGCTTTATGCCAACCCTATGGCTGGCGCTGGCGGGCTTCGCCTGGTCGGTGATCCTCGGCCTGTTTCTCGGTGTGCTGGCGGCACTGAAGCGCGGTAAATGGCAGGACTGGACATTGATGAGCGTCGCCGTCGGCGGCATCTCGATGCCCACTTTTTGGTTGGGCCTGTTGCTGATCCAGTTCGTTGCCATGCCCTTTGGCCTGTTCTCGGTGAGCGGGTTCAACAAGGCCAGCGACATCATCCTGCCTGCTATCACTTTGGGTTCCTCGGTGGCCGCCGTGATGGCGCGCTTCACCCGTTCCGCCTTCCTCGAAGTGGCGCAGGAAGATTATGTGCGCACCGCCAAAGCCAAAGGGCTGCGCAATCGGCTGGTGACGTGGAAGCACGTGATGCGTAATGCCCTGATCCCGGTGATCACCATGCTCGGCTTGCAGTTCGGTTTTCTGCTCGGCGGATCGATCGTTGTGGAGAGCGTCTTCAACTGGCCCGGTTTGGGCTGGCTGTTGATCGAGTCGATCAAAGCACAAGATCAGCCGGTGATTCAGGCGCTGGTGATGCTGTTCGTGTTTGAATTTATTGTGATTAACTTGCTGGTGGACCTGCTCTACGCCGTGGTCAATCCAGCCATTCGCCTGCGACAGGAGTCGTGATGAGTACAGAATCTCTCTCTGCCGCAACGTCACAGACCATCCGCTCACCGTGGCGCGATTTCCTGCACGCCTTTGTGCGTAATCCGCTGGCGATGGTCTCCGGTGGTTTTGTATTGCTGCTGGTTATTGTGGCGATCTTCGCGCCCTGGCTGGCGCCGTGGGATCCGATGGCACCGGACTGGATGGCCTTATCATCACCCCCTTCAGCGGCACACTGGATGGGCACCGATGATCTGGGACGCGACCTGCTGAGCCGCATCATCTACGGTGCGCGCATTTCACTCTATGTTGGCGTGCTGTCGGTAACGCTGGGCATGGTGGTAGGCGTACTCCTCGGTTTGCTGGCGGGGTATTACGGTCGCTGGATCGATATGCTCATCATGCGCGGTTCCGACGTGCTGTTTGCTTTCCCCGGCATGCTGTTGGCGATTGCGGTGGTGGCGATTCTCGGTCCGGGACTGAATAATGTGATTATCGCCGTGGCGGTGTTCAGCGTGCCGGTATTTGCTCGCATCGTGCGCGCCTCAACGTTATCGCTCAAACAGGCTGCGTATGTCGAAGCGGTGCGCTGCGCCGGGGCACCCGATCGCGTGATCCTGCTGCGCCACATTCTGCCCGGCACGCTCTCCAATGTGATTGTCTATTTCACCATGCGTATCGGCACCAGTATTCTAACGGCAGCGGGGCTCAGTTTTATCGGCTTAGGCCCGGAACCGGATGTGCCGGAGTGGGGTAATATCCTGGCAATGAGCCGCAGCATGATGATGGGCGGTTTATGGCACGTCAGCGTGTTCCCCGGCCTGGCGATTTTCATTACTGTGCTGGCGTTTAACCTGCTGGGTGATGCGCTGCGCGATACGCTCGATCCCAAACTAAAGAGTTAAACATGGATTTCCAACAACTGCAGCGCGATGGGCTGCTGCAACGCTGGCGCACTGAACGTCAGCTCGGGCAACCGCGCAGTGCTTGCGGCGCCACCAATCGCATCAGCGATGTGCCCGGCGTGCGCGTCGGCCATCACACGCTGGCAGACGGTGAGAGACAAACCGGTGTGACGGCGATTGTACCGCCGGGCGATAATCTGTTTCTCAAGCCATTACCCTGCGGCGCTGCGGTCTTTAACGGCTTTGCCAAGCCGGTCGGGTTAGTGCAAGTGGAAGAGTTAGGCGTGCTGCAAACGCCGATTTTGCTCAGTAACACGCTGGCAGTCGGCACGCTGTTTACCACGCTGGTACGCGATGCCATCAGCCGCAACCCGGAGCTGGGTCGCAGTTTGCCGACCGTCAATCCGCTGGCGCTGGAATGCAACGATGGCTGGCTGAACGACATTCAGGCGTTGGCGGTGACTGAAGCGATGGCGCAGGATGCATTGAACTCGGCGCAGGCCGATTTCGCCCGTGGCAGCGTCGGTGCCGGACGTGGCATGAGCTGTTTCAGTTTGAAGGGCGGTATTGGCAGCGCATCGCGCTTAATTCCTTCACTGAATGCCACTTTGGGCGTGCTGGTGCTGGCTAACTTTGGGGCACTCAATGCGTTCACGCTGGATGGTGTGCGCATGGGTGACATGATTGGGCCGCTGCTGCCAGAACTGGCGCCGCAGCGCGATGCCGGCTCCATCATCATTATCATGGCCACCGATGCGCCGCTGGATGCCCGCCAACTCAAGCGTATCGCCAAACGCGCCGGTGCCGGATTAGGCCGTTTAGGCAGCTATTGGGGACATGGTTCAGGCGATATTGCCGTGGCCTTCTCCACGCAAACACAGCCAATTCCGCCGGACGATGCGGCGCTAGAACCGCTGCTTGCCGCCGCTGCCGATGCCACTGAACACGCGGTGCTGGATGCGTTGTTAAGCGCCGAAGCGGTGAGCGGTTTTCGCGGCCATCATCGTCCGTCACTGACGCAGGTGCTGGATGAATTGGCTAAACCCTAAGGTTGCGATTGGCTGTACTGCTAATGACAGGATCGCCATTCATAGCGTAATGCTTGTCACTTCAGTGCGTTTCGGTCGCCATTAATGGCGCCTTTTACAGCAGTGCTTGCGGTCAGCCTGAATGCTGCACTTGACCCACAATTGCCCGTAGGGTCGCCATTTATGGCGACCGTGTTTCAACCCGCATGGAATTTGCCTGACTTATGAAAATATTCATCTCTGCTGACATTGAAGGTATCGCGGGCGTGATGCGTCCGGAACAGTGCTCACCCGGCCATGCGGAATACCAGCTGGCACGCGGGTTGATGGAACAGGAAGTGAACGCCGCCATCGACGGTGCATTTGCCGGCGGCGCCACCGAAGTGGTGGTGGCAGACAGCCATGCGCAAATGACCAACCTGCGCGCAGAAAACATCGATCCGCGTGCGCGCATGGTGCAAGGCAAGCCGCGTGGCTTGTCGATGGTGGAAGGCATTGAGCAGCAGCCCTTCGATGGCCTGTTCTTTATCGGCTATCACAGCGCGGCGGGTGAACCGGGCGTGCTGGCGCACACCATTAACGGCCGTGCTTTTTGGCGCATTCATATCAATGGCAAAGTGATGGGCGAAAGCGATATCTACGCTGCCGCCGCCGCCGAACAGGGTACGCCGCTCTGGCTCGTCAGCGGTGACGACCAGCTACAAGGCTGGATCGCCGAACACTATCCGTCGGTGGATTACGTCTGCGTGAAACGCGCGATTTCCCATACCTGCGCCGAGTCCATCAGTCCGCAAGCGGCACAAAACGCCATTCGTGCTGCCGCCACGGCAGCGGTACAGCGTGCGCGCCAGGTCAGCACCACACGTTTGACCGCGCCGTATGAGATGCAGTTGCAGGCCAGTAAACCGGTGCTCGCGGATTTGTTTAGTCTGATTCCCGGCGTGACGCGTATTGATGCCGTAACCGTGGGCTATCGTGCCGATCAAATGGGCACCTTGATCAGCCTGCTGAGTGCGTTCTCCTATCTGGCCAGCACCCAGTCATAATGCAGCAAGCATCGAAGGCCACTGAATGTGTAGCGACGCAATTTATTGCGCACCTTGCATCAACAATGCCGTTCCAGGAGAGTGCGATAAACCACGCCGCAGCGCTGTAGAGCAAGGCGTGGTGCAGGCATATTCCTGGCAGGTCGTACCGCATTTCCTGCTGGCTTTTGGTAACCTGCGCGCAATTTATATATAACAACGAGGCAGTCATGCAGCTCTGCAGTTTTTATCTTATTGACCAGGAAAGAAAAAGTTACGGAATCGTGCGGGAAGAGGGCATTATTGACGTCGGTTCGCGCCTCGGCGCGGAGTGCCCGGACCTGAAATCTTTGTTACAACGCGGCGCGGTCAGCGACCTGGAAGCCTTTCGCTCATTGCCTGCGGATCACCCATACAGCGCGATTCGCTTTCTTCCGGTAGTGGAAAACCCTGGTAAAGTGTTCTGTGTCGGCATGAACTACGCGGACAAGCGTAAAGAGTTTGCCGAGACTATAGAAGCGCCAACGCTGTTTGTGCGTTTTGCCGATTCACTGGCAGGTCACGAGCAGCCACTGTTAAAACCGGCCACTACACAGGAGTTCGATTACGAAGGCGAACTGGCAGTGATCATCGGCAAAGATGCCTATCAGATTAAAGCGGCCGATGCGCTGCAACACGTTGCGGGTTACAGCTGCTTTATGGATGCCACGGTGCGTGACATGCAGTTTACCTGGTTTACCGCCGGTAAAAACTGGCAGCAGACCGGTGGCTTTGGCCCGTGGATGACCACCTCAGATGAAATCCCCGATCCGCAGCAGCTGGCGATCAAAACCTGGCTGAATCAGCGTGAAGTGCAGAACGACACCACCGCCAGCATGGTGCATCCGGTGGCAAAAATTATCGAATACATTTCAGCGTTCAGCCCGCTGTCAGCAGGTGATGTGATCATCACCGGTTCACCGGGCGGCGTCGGTAAGAAACGCACGCCACCGCTGTTTATGTTCCCAGGTGATGTGATTGAGGTCGAGATCGAGAAAATTGGTCGTCTGCGCCACCACGTTGTTTAAGCCGTGATGCTTGAATGCGCAGATTGCCATTTAAGGCGTAATGATTATTCATTCCGCGGCAGAGGATAACGCCGTCTGGTGCCGCTCAGGGGCTTGAAGACGGCCCGGCAGCAGCAGAGGTGCGCTGGCCCGCACCCCAGCATGCTAACCCAAACGAAAAAAGCTGCCATTTTTAAAAATGGCAGCTTTTGCGCATGTGGTTTTCATTGACCCGCTTCACGTCATCAATGGCGTCCGCTTAGCGCGTAAATCTCACCACGCGGCTGCGATTGAGCAGCAGCCGCAGCGAGTCACCTTCGCGCGCTATCACAAAGCGTTTTTCCCATGGCCCATCCTGCGCGGTGGCTAGCACGCGATCGCCCCCCAGTGATTGCAACGTGGCATGAATGGCCGCAGGGCCAATGCCCATAATCAGCCGGTCACCCTCAATCACCATTTCACTGCGCCACGGCTGCGCGAACCAACGGCCTTGCAGCTGTTCAAGGCTGGCACTGTCTGCTTCTACCGACACAAAACGACGCGGCGCATGACCGATTTCACCGACAATGGCTGCACCTTCATGACGCAGTTTTATCGGGAAGGTGCTGGAGAGCGACACCGCATCACCGTGCGGGTCGGCGCGCCATAGCGTTTCGCCAGCGCCAAGCCAGGTCGCCGTGACACCTTTGATCTCCAGCCAGTCGGCGGCGTTTTCCGCCACGTACAAGCCCGGCGTCAGATCATGACCCTTCTCCGGCAGGGTGCGATTCAGCAGCGCCGCCATTACGCGCAATGCGCTTTCTGACGTCGTCACATCTTCGCGGTTAGCGACAATCGCCACCCCGAGTTTCAGCTCCGGATGCAACAGAAAGTAGCTCTTGTAACCCGCATGTGAACCACCATGACCAAACAGCGTTTGACTGCCCAGTGTGGAGCTGGTGAGGCCCAGCCCGTAGCCGCTGATGCGGCCATCATTGAGGTTGCGCGGTGCGCTCAAACGTTGCAATACCCCTGCGCCGGGACCACTGTCCGCTAACAGGCTTTGCAGCCAGCGCGCCAGATGATTGACGCTGCCGGTGACACTGCCCGAGGCGGAAAGGTGTAATCCGGCGCTGGAGAGCTGCCACTGTTGGCCATTTTGCCAGTAACCCGGCACCAGCCCCGGCACGATATCGAACCAGGTTTCCGGCGCGATCAAACTGATATCCAGCGGCTCGCAGATATATTGCTGCAACAGATCGTTGAACAGTACACCTTTGGCTTTCAGCGCCTCTTCCACCAGGCGGTAACCGGTGTTGGTGTATGAGATCTCGCTGCCCGGTGGATAGCTGAGGTCGCCTTCCTGTGCGACAAAATCCAGCAGATCGGCAGCGCTGGTGGCGTTGTACACCGACAATCCCAGCAGCGACAGGGTCTCGCGCACATCAGGTAGGCCACTGCTCATATCCAGCGCCTGGCCGACGGTGATCTGGCCGTTGGCGCCCGTAAGCTGCGGTAGATGCTGCACCAGCTTATCGTCGAGTTGCAGATAGCGGCGGCCCGGCCCGGTGACCAGCGCGGCAAACAGATGCTTGGTTATCGAGGCAAAACGCACCACGCTGTCGGCGCTGAAGGGGGTTTGTTGCGCCAGATCGGCCAGACCGGCGCAGTGTGTCGAGTGAATCTGATGGGCATCAAACAGGACTATCGCACCACCCGGTGCGCCGGGCTGCTGCCAGCCTTGTGTTATCTGCTGTGCCACCTCGGCGGCCTGTTGCCAGTTCGCGGTCATACTGGTTCCTCCCGCGTCACGCTGAGATCGAAAAGTTGTTCGATGTCAGCGGCCTGTTGCCAGTTTGCGGTCATACTGGTTCCTCCAGCGTCATGCTGAGATCGAAAAGTGGTGCGATATCAGCGGCCTGTTGCCAGTTCGCGGTCATGCTGGTTCCTCCAGCGTCATGCTGAGATCAAACAGTTGAGCGGTATGCGGATGCTGGATGCGCCGCGCGCGCAAATCCTCCGCGCTCAACTGCTCCACCATCTCACCGTGCTGCATCACCCCAATGCGCTGGCACAGATGGGTCACCACCGCGAGGTTATGCGTCACCATAATGTAGGTGAGTTTGCGTTCGCTGCGTAGATCGCTGAGTAAATTCAGGATTTCGGCCTGCACCGAGACATCCAGCGCCGACGTGGGCTCATCCAGCAGTAGCACTTCCGGTTCGGCAATCAATGCGCGGGCAATCGCCACGCGCTGACGCTGACCACCCGAAAGCTGGTGCGGATAACGGAAACGTACCGCTGCGGGTAAGCCAACTTCACTCAGCGCCTGGCTGATACGCTGTTCGGCGCGATCAAGCTGATGCACCAGCAACGGCTCATGCAAAATGCGGTCGATAGTTTGACGCGGGTGCAGCGAGCCAAAGGGGTCTTGAAACACCATCTGTACCTGGCGATAAAAAGCACGGCTGCGTTTGGCGCCCAGCTCCATGCCACCAAATTTCATGCTGCCTTGCCAGTCGGCATTGAGCCCGGCGAGAGCGCGCAGAATAGTGGATTTGCCCGAACCACTCTCGCCGACCATGCCAAAGCTTTCGCCGTTGGCGACGGCGAAGCTCACACCTTTCACTACCTGATGCGCACCAAAGGCGATGCGCAGGTTATCGATTTCAATCATGAAGCTGCCTGTAAATTCTGTGCGTTCGTTGAACGGTACGCATCCCTACGCATCCTGCGGGCGTAAAGCGGGCATGGGGGTAAAACCGCGTTGATGGGCAAGGCGTTATTCCCGCCACGCCGCATCGCGCTGCAATACCGGTAAACGCTCGCGCGGATGTTTTAATGAGGGTAAACAGGCCAGCAATCCACGGGTGTACGGATGTTGCGCCTGCTGCAGTTGTCCTGCCTCCAGCAGTTCAACGATGCGTCCGGCGTACATCACCGCCACGCGATCGCAAAAGTGCGAAACCAGCGGCAGATCGTGGCTGATCAGGATCAACCCCATGCCGCGTGCTGAAACCAGATCGTCAATCAGCTTGAGGATCTCTGCTTGTACCGTGGCATCCAGCGCGCTGGTAGGCTCATCGGCGATCAGCAGTTCTGGATCCGGTGCCAGCATCATGGCAATCATCACGCGCTGGCCCATCCCGCCGGAAACTTCATGCGGATAGCGCTTCGCCACCGCGGCGGCATCACGAATTTTCACCAGCTCCAGCAGATCAATCGCCGCCAGCATCGCTGCTTTGCGGCTGCCGCCTTTGTGCTCGCGCCAGGCTTCCGCAATCTGCTGCCCAATGGTCATCACCGGATTGAGCGAATATTTCGGGTCCTGCAGGATAAATCCCACCCGTTTACCGCGAATCTGGCGCAGCACTTTTTCGCTGGCGCCGCGCAGATCGATACCGTCAAAACGCAACACGTCGGCGGTGACTTCCGCATTACCCGGCAGCAACTGCATCAGGCAGCGTGCGGTCAGGGATTTACCGGAACCGCTCTCACCCACGATAGCGAACTTCTCGCGGCCCACGCTAAAACTCACGCCGCGCACCGCTTCAAAGGTTTCTGTGCGACTGCGAAAGGCAATGCGCAGGTTTTCAATTTCCACCAGCATTTAGCGCTCCTTAGGGTCCAGCACGTCACGCAGACCGTCGCCGAGAAAGTTAAACGCCAGTGAGGTCAGGAAGATGGCGATGCATGGCATCAATGGCACCCACCATTCGCTAAACAGGAAGCGGCGCGCGGTGGCAATCATGGTGCCCCATTCAGGCGACGGCGGTTGCGCGCCCATCCCCAGAAAACCGAGGCTGGCGGCGGTGATGATGATGGAACTCATATCGAGCGTGACACGCACAATCAGGCTCGGCACGCACAGCGGCATGATGTGGCGCAGGATAATGCGCAACGGCGAGGCACCGGTGAGTCGGCTGGCGGCGATAAAATCGCTGTGGCGGAACTGCATGGTTTCGGCACGTGCCAGACGCGCATACGGCGGCCAGGCGGTTAAGGCAATCGCCAGAATCGCGCTCTCCACGCCGGGTTTTAGCGCGGCCACAAACGCCAGCGCCAGAATCAAACGCGGAAAAGCGAGGAAGATGTCGGTAATACGCATTAGCGTCTTATCCACAATCCCACCCGCGTAGCCTGCGATACAGCCAATCAGCAGGCCGAGCGGGGCGGTGAGCAGCACCACGGCGATCACCATGCCGAGCGTGGTACGTCCGCCATAGATAATGCGTGTCCAGACATCGCGGCCGAGTTCATCCGTGCCGAGCCAGTGCGCCGCTGAAGGCAGCGCCAGGCGGTTTTCCAGATGTTGTGTGCCAGGGTCAAACGGCGTCAGCCACGGGGCGAACAGCGCCAGCAATAGCATAACGGCAATGACCGCCAATCCGGCCATTGCTAGCGGGTTGCTGCGCAGGCTGAGCCACAAGCGATAGCGTCGGCCCCACACCGCCTGACGGCGATTGGCTGGCGTATCGTCCAGCAGCCAGTCACGAGAGAAGAAGATCATTTTACGCGTGGGTCCCAAAGTCGATAGAGAAGGTCAGCCAGCAGATTCAGCAACACATACACGGTGCCGACCAGCAGCGTGGCACCGACCACCGGATTCATGTCGGCGTTCATCAGCGAGGTGGTGAGATACTGTCCGAGGCCGGGCCAGGAGAAGACGTTTTCGGTGACGACCGCGCCCTCCAGCAAGCCGGCGTAGGTCAGCGCCAGCACGGTGACCAGCTGCACCGCCACGGTAGGGAAGGCATGCCGCCAGATCACCCGGCGCGATGACAGCCCTTTAGCACGCGCGGTGATCACGAACTCGCCGCTCAAGGCATTGAGCATAAAGGTGCGCGTCATACGCGTGATGTAGGCCATGCTGAAGTAGGCGAGGATTAATACCGGCTGCGCCATATGTGCCAGCGCATCCCAGAAGGCATCGGTTTCACCCGCGAGCAGCGAGTCGATGGTGAGAAAGCCAGTGACCTGCGGCACCATATCCTGCCAGATGATGTCCTGTCGGCCCGGTCCCGGCGCAATGCCGAGTAACGCGTAGAACACCAGCAGGCTCAGCAGCGCCAGCACAAACACCGGGAGTGAATGCCCCGCCAGGCACACCACGCGGATGGTCTGATCGACCCAGGTGCTTTGCCGCACTGCCGCCCAGACACCCAGCGGAATACCGACCAGCGCAGCGATAATAATCGCCGCTGTCGCCAGTTCCATGGTGGCGGGGAAGAAGCGCGCAATATCGGTGGTCACCGGATTTGAGGTGAGAATCGATTTACCCAGATCGCCATGGAGTAATTGGTTGAGATAGTGGCCGAACTGAATATAGAGGGGCTGATCCAGCCCCATCTCAATGCGCACGCGATCCACCACGGACTGCGGTGCGTTATCACCCACCGCCGCCAGCACTGGATCGGTGGGCATCACTCGACCAATAAAGAAGGTCAGCACCGACAGACCAAACAGCGTCAGCACCAGGCTTCCCAGAGTGCTGACGATTTTCTTCAGTAAAGGCATCAGGCTTTTTTCACCTGATCGTATGGCCATTGCTCCAGCACCGTCATGTGCACATCCGAGATGTTTTTGCCGCAGGCGACATTCTTGGTCTTCTGCATCATGTAGATGAACGGACTTTTCTCGCGGCCCAACTGCTGAATCTGCTGATAGAGCGCAATACGCTTCGCTGGATCGGGTTCGTGCAGTGCCTGCTCGGTCAGCTTGTTGAACTCTTCATCTGACCAGCTGCAGCGCCAGGCTAGCGTGCGGCTGCGGGCATTTTCGCTGTTGTCGGTATTCACACAGAAGGCTTCAGTGTTGGAGTTAGGATCGAAATAGTCCGCGCCCCACACGGTCAGCGCCAGTTGATGCTGGCGCGCACGCATCTTGGTCAACACCTGGCGGTTCTCGGCAGCAATCAACGACACCTTGATGCCAATGGCGCCCAGTTGGGTCTGGATCGCCTGAGCGATATCGGGATACGGCTGCATTGAGTAGTGGTCGAGGGTGATCTCGAATCCATTGGGATAACCCGCTTCCGCCAGCAGCGACTTAGCTTTTGCCACGTCTTTATGGAACGGCGTGTCGTCCAGCGCGGCCGGGAAGCCGCTTGGCAGGAAGCTTTGATGGGTAATAAAGCTCATCGACAGAATGTTCTTCTGGATGCTGTCGTAGTCCAGCGCCCACTTCAGGGCTTGCCACACCTGCGGCTTTTTCAGGTATTCATTATTGGTGTTGCATGACATCAGCATGATGGCTGACAGCGACTGATTGACCAGCGACACGTTGCTGTCGTTCTTCACCTGCAACAGCTGCTCGGTGGTGAGATCGTAGGCCGCATCGACATCCCCTTTCTTCACCATCAACGCCTGGGCTGCCGGGTCAGTGATGTGCTTCAGGATCACGCGCTTAATCTTGCTCTGCGCAGCATATTGCGGGCTCAGTTCCAGAATCACCGTTTCGCTGGCTTTCCAGGTGCGCAGGGTGAAGGCGCCCGAGCCGGCGCTGTGCTGTTTCAGCCACGCATTACCGAAGTCATTGTTCTGCTGGTTGGCTTCACAGGCTTTCTTCGACACGATGCTGCCGACGGTGGCGGAGAGGCAATACAGCAGGAAGGTTTCGGCTGCTGGCGCACCCAGTTTCATCTCCAGGGTATGCGCATCTTTCGCGGTGACCAACTGCGTCACATTGTCTTTGGTGAAGCCAAACTGGTTGATGATAAACGCCGGGCTTTTATCCAGTTTGACGATACGTTCAATCGAATAGGCGACATCTTCCGCGGTGAGCGCTGTGCCATCGGCGAATTTCGCTGCCGGGTCGAGGTGGAAGGTGTAGGTGCTGTTATCACTGCTGACATCCCAGCTTTTTGCCAGCTGGCCGATCACCTTGTCGGCTTTTTGTGGATCGGGCGTGACCAGGCGCTGATACATGTTGCCGCAGATCTGGCCGCCGGTCGCTTCAAAGCTTTCGTGTGGGTCGAGGCTGGTGATGTTGTCCAATTGCATTGCCATCACGAACATACTCGGTGGCGTATCAGCGAAGGCGGTATTGAGACTCAGATAGGAAAAAGCAGGGACGGCGGCGCATCCTGCGAGAAAACGTCTTCTGGTTACCATGACAACTCCAAGTTATTGATTATTAAAATTAAATTTATTAATTTTGCTGTTTTTTGTCTTGACTTTCCCGCTGTGCGAGAGGATTAATAATGGGATTAAGCCATTTGTTTCATGCGTAAAGACTTGCCTCTTTTTGGTGCAAATTGCCCCGCCAGCTGGCAGCGCTTGCGCTTTCTCCCGAATATGGAACCGATAAAACATGTCTGACATCTTCAACATTCCGGTCTTTGACGGTCACAACGATGTGCTCAATAAACTCTGGCAGCACCATCAGCCTGACGCAGTGCGGGCCTTCATGCAGGGCACCGGACGCGGTCAGATGGATCTTCCCCGTATCCGCCAGGGAAATATGGTAGGTGGGATATTTGCCACCTGGGTGCCATCTCACCCTCTGATTGCAAGAAGTGCGCCAGACCTCTCAGATTTTCCTCAGGAAATTATTGGCGCTGCGCGCGATGCCACTTTTTCGATGCTGGCGCTGCTGCTGCGAATTGAGCAGGCCTCTGAAGGGCAAGTGAAGATTTGCCGCAGCGTGCGCGATATTCGTGACTGCATGGCAAAGGGCGTGCTGGCGGTGGTGATGCACGTGGAAGGAGCGGAAGCGCTGGATACCGATGGCGAGCTGCTTGATATCCTGTATGCCAGCGGCCTGCGTACCCTGGGTCCGTTGTGGAGCCGTCCCAATCAGTTTGGCGAGGGCGTGCCGTTCCTCTATCCGTCTTCACCCGATGTCGGTAACGGTTTAACCGCAGCGGGTAAGCAGCTGGTGCGTGACTGTAATCAGCGCCGCATCATGGTTGACCTGTCGCATATGGATGAGAAGGGCTTCTGGCACACGGCGGAGATCAGCGATGCACCGCTGGTGGCGAGTCACTCCAACGCCCATGTGATCAGCGCCCAGTCGCGCAATCTTACCGATCGCCAACTGGCGGCGATCAAAGAAACCCACGGCTTTGTTGGCGTGAACTTCGCCGTACCTTTCCTGCGTGAAGATGGCGATCGTCATGCACCCACCACCGTGGATGCCATCGTGCAGCATGTGGAGTATCTGCTGGAAAAAGTGGGTGAAGATGGCGTGGGCTTTGGTTCCGATCTGGATGGCGCCACCATGCCGGGCGACATGAAAGATGTGGCCGGTTTTCCACTGGTGGTGAACGCGCTGGCGGCACGCGGCTATTCACGTGAACTGCTGGAAAAAATTTGCCACGGCAACTGGCTGCGCGTGCTCGAAGCGACCTGGGGCGAGTAATTATGCGATTACGACACATTGAAGTCTTTCAGGCGATTGTGCAGACCGGCAGCATCAGTGCGGCGGCGCGATTGCTCAATGTGTCACAGCCGAACGTGAGTCGCGTCTTGACGCATGCCGAGCAGCAGCTGGGTTTTGCCCTGTTTGAGCGTCGTGCGCAGGGCATGGTGGTCACCGCAGAAGGTCGGCGTTTACTGCCCGAAGTGGAAGATCTCTACCAGCGTTTACACTCCATCACCCAACTTACCGAGCAATTGCGGCGCGGCGAGGGGCAAACAGTGCGTGTGGGTGCTGCACACGCTTTTGGTCAGATGGTATTAGCACCCGCACTGGTCAACTGGCGACAGCAGGCTGCATCGGTGAGTGTGGAGTTAGTGACCGAACACTTCAGCACGCTGTGTCAGATGATCATGGATAACCAGCTCGATTTCGCGCTGGTGTTTGGTCAGCAGGTGGATGCCGATCTGTTGGCGGAACCGCTGTTTCAATCCTCAATGGTGGCACTGTTGCCGCAGCATCACACCCATAACGAACCCGCCACGCTGGAGTGGTTGTGTGCCAATAACCTGTTGATGATGCAGAACCAGGATCCACTTGGGCGCGTGCTGCACCGTGCGTTGCGTGACAAAGGGCTGGACCCGGCGGTGTCGTTGTCGATCAAAACCTACTCGGTGATTGCCGATATGGTGCTGGCAGGCGGTGGCGTGGGCGTGGTGGATCTGTTTACCGCCTGCCGCTATGCCGACCAGCTAAAACTGTTGCCGGTGGCACAACCGCTGCCGTTTGAAGTGATGTTGATCAGCCGCCGCGATCAGCCGCAATCGCAGTCAACGTTGCAGCTGAAACAGGTGATTCGCAATAAGCTGTGGGAGATTGCGCGACAGTGTGAAACGCGGTTTTTTACCCGGTCGCCATGAATACCGTAATGCTTGCCACTTAAGCGCGTTTGGGTCGCCATTAATGGCGACCCTACAATGGCTTGGTGCGGTTTTCGTAGGGTGCGCATTAATGCGCACCGGGAATCAAACCCCATCCGTAATCGGTTTACGCACCAGCACCAAATACGCCAGTGCACCCACCACGGCCACGCCTGCACAAATCATCAGCGCCAGGCTAAATGACTTGGTGGTGTCCAGCACCCAACCGGTGATCACCGGCGCGAATGAGGCGAAGACAAAGCTGGCAAAGTTCTGGATGCTGCCCACGGAAGCGGTCATACGTGCGGTGACGTTAGCGTGAATCAAGCCCCAGCAAGATGTCCCGGCAAAGTGAATGCAGAACAGCGCCATGCCAATCAGCGTCACTGCACTGGTGGTGTCTGTTGCACGGGTGACGAAGGTGGTGAAGGCCGCAGACAGCAGCATGCCGCTGACAATCGATACCTTACGCACTTTCACCGCATCCATTCCACGACGCACCAACGCATCCACCACATAGCCGTTCAGCAACATACCCGCTGCGCCAAACAGGAATGGAATCGCCGCCAGCAAGCCGGTGCTTTTCAGATCCAGATGATAGGTCGATTGCAGATAACCCGGCAGCCAGGCGATGTAGAGCCACGCAGTGTAGTTGATGCCGCTGAAGCCAATCATCATGCCCCACATGGTGCGCTGCTTGAACAAACCGCGCCACTCGGCAAAGCTCAGCGGCTCTTTGCGTGATGCCACGCTGCCGGCTTGCAGATAGTGAATCTCTTCACCGCTCAGCTTGCTGTTATCGCGGTTGCGGTACATCAGATACCAGCCAATGGCGAGGAACATCCCGAGCACGCCGATGGTGACGAACATGCCGCGCCAGCCCATCACCAGCATCATCGCCGCCAGAATCGGTGGCGCAATCGACAGACCAATCATCGATGCCGCATTAAACATGCCCATCGGCATGCCGCGATCTTTGATGTTGAACCAGTCGTTGATCACCTTAACGCCGCACGGGTTCATCGGCGCTTCACCGATGCCCAATCCGATGCGTACCAGCACAAACTGGGTGAAGTTATGCACCAGACCGGCAGCGGCCTGGAACAGTGACCAGACAAACATCCCCAGCGCCAGCATGATGCGCGGCCCTTTACGGTCCAGCAGCGCGCCGCAAGGCAACTGTGCCAGGCCGTAGGCCAGCGAGAATGCCGACAGCAGCACACCAATTTCGGTGGCGGATAAGCCCAGTTCTCCACGAATGGTCATGTTTGCCACTGACAGCGAGCTACGATCGAGATAGTTGATGATGGCAGCAAACAGCAGCAGCAACATGGCGGTCAGCTGAATCTTCTTAATGCGCGGTGAGCGCACCACATCGCCGCGTGCCGGGACAAAGTCTTGTCCATCGGCGACGGATGTTGGCGCAGCGTCACGGCCACGTGCAGATGTATTTTCCATTGCAACCTCCCAGGTCTGGGGTCTTATCGTTATCGAGGGTTGGGGTCCTGCGGCAGCGAAACGGTGCTGCCACAACGGATTGCTTTGGAGACTAGAAGTAAACCGGTTGGGATGTTGCGAGGATGTTTCAGATTCGTGCGGGCGCTTCAGAATTGTGGTTTTTAATCGGTTTTTAATTGTACTGACGAATGCAGCGGATCATCGATGACTTCGCCGTACCAAGATGGTTATGTAACGCGCACAAAGCTTCGACATCCCGGCGGCTGATTAGCGCGGTCAGAATAGCCATATGTTCCTCCAGTGCCACGATGTTACGCTGTTTTAAATCTGTTTCATCCCATTGATAATGCGAATGAAAAATCACGGAGATGATCTCCAGTGACTGATTGAAGAACGGATTATTAGCCGCTGACAGAATCAGCGTATGCATCTCTTTATCCAACGCGGCAAAGTGGCGGTAGTTACTGGCGATGGTGTCACGCATGGCACGGTGGCGATCTAACAGGTCGCGCGCCTGAATCCAGCGCTCATCACTGGAGGGTAGGTTGAGAAAGCGGGTAAGTGCATGTGTTTCCAGCATTTCACGCAGTTCGAACAGGTTCTCAGCGTATCGCTGATCAAACTTTTTCATGCGCCAATGGCCGCGCTTGACCGATTCCAGCAGATCGTAACGCATAAACCGCAGCAGAAACTCGCGCACCACCACGGGACTGGTTTTCACCTGTTGCGCCAATTGCAACTCGCTAAAGCTGTCGCCGGGCATGAGTTGGCGTTGATTGATCAGATTAAAAAACGTCTGTTCAAACTGTCGCGCTTGCTGGTCAATCGGAGGCGTTAATGCACTAAAGCCATCCTCTTCGCTGGGATCGCGCACGATAACGTAGGTTTCCTCAACCTTATCCAGCACGCCGCGCTCATGCAGATGCTGCAAGGTATGGCGCACGGTGGTACGGCTGATATTGAACATTTCAGCCAGCGCAGCCTGCGGTGGCAGCGGAGAACGGATGTGCCGTTTGGCGATGCCTTCCAGCATTTGATTGATCACGTTCTGGCGTAAATTCAGGCTTCGGCTCATGCGATTCTCCGGTTTTTTATTTATTAAAAACCACACAAAGCCCAAAAAAATTGGCCTGCCTCACAGTTCGGGATGTGCAAAAAGCGGATATCAGCGATTTTCGCCATAACTGCGACATCAGCACAGGAGAATCCCATGACAACAATGAAAACTCTGGTGGTTGCCGAACCACGCAAAATGGTGTGGCAGCAGCGAGAGAAACCGACAGCGGCCGCCCAGGAGGTTGTGATTAAACCGATCGCCGCCGGGATTTGCGGCACCGATATTCATGCCTGGGCGGGTAACCAGCCGTTCTTTAGCTATCCACGCGTGCTGGGCCATGAGCTGTGTGGCGAAGTGGTGGAACTGGGCAGTCGGGTAACGGGTTTCCAGGTTGGCCAGCGCGTGGCGCTCATTCCTTATGTTTCATGTCAGCAGTGCGATGCGTGCCTGAGTGGGAAGATCAACTGCTGCGAAAATATATCGGTGATTGGCGTACATCAGGATGGCGGCTTTTGCGAGTTCCTCAGCGTACCCGCCAGCAACCTGTTAGCTGTTGATGATGTAGAGCCGGAAGCGGCGGCACTGATCGAGCCTTTTGCCATTAGCGCGCATGCGGTGCGTCGGGCGGCGGTGGCAGCGGATGAGCAGGTGTTGGTGGTCGGTGCCGGGCCAATTGGTCTGGGTGTCGCGGCAATAGCGGCTGCGGCGGGTGCCCAGGTAGTGGTGGCCGATACCAGCGAACCGCGACGCGCGCATGTCACAGACAAACTGGGGCTCGCGACCCTCAACCCGATGGCCGAGGATTTCGAAGCCACGTTGCGTGCGGAGTTTGGTGGACGTCTGGCAGCGAAAGTGATTGATGCTACTGGCAATCCAGCGGCGATGAACGGTGCGGTGAAGCTGATTCGTCATGGCGGCAGCATTGTGTTTGTCGGCTTGCATAAAGGCGATTTGGTGATTTCTGACATTGAGTTCCACAAACGTGAAACAACGTTGATGGGCAGCCGCAATGCCACTCACGAAGATTTCGCGAAAGTCGGTGAACTGATGGCGAGTGGGCAGCTACGTGCCGACATCATGCTGAATCGGCATTATGATTTTTCTACTTTGGCTGAGAATTTTGAGGCAGAGGTGATTAACAATCGTGAGTTAATTAAGGGCGTGATTCATTTTGCGAGGTAGTCGGTGCGCTTAACTGCGCGCCAATGCGGGCCAGAGCACCTCTGCTGCTGCCGGTCCGTCCTCGCGCCGCTGACGCGGTGCCTTTGGCTTGCACGTCGTGCCTACGGACCGTTCGGGTAAGGCCATCCAGGCCAACCCGAACTGCCAGTCGCATCCCTGCGCCTGGCTCCTGGCCCAACGTAAAAGCCTCCGCGCTGCGGATAGCCCTTGCAGCAGCAGAGGCGCTCTGGCCTCAACCATCGTGCCGCTTTTGACAACACGCACTGAAAGTTCAGAGCAGCCAGCCCCGGAACGGTCCCAGACTGGGTTATCACCCGGCGCTTAACGGGCAAGCATTACGCCATTGATAGCAACCATCAATCTCATGCCCGCAATGTGGCAAAAAAGTGTTTCCGCACCGCTTCGGCATCCACGCCGAGGCACAAGCGCTGTGGGCGGAGTCCGGCAAACGGATCTTCACGTGAGGCGAGGGCGCTGAGACGCCGTACTGTTTGGCCACGACTGATGCCTTCCGTTATCACGCGCACTGGTGCTTCGGTCACGGTAAACGCCTGCGGCAATGCCAGCCAGGAAAGTGTCAAGGTGTCATGCAGCGCCATGCCATCAAACCCTTCTTTTTGCAGGCTGTAGGCCAGATAAGGACGGCAGATGGCGCTCAATACCGGTTGATTTAACTGCCGCACTTCATCGCCGGTAATCAGCACCTTGTGCGTCACATCCAGCGGGAGTACCACCACCGGCAGCGCCGAGGCCAGCACCTGATCGGCAGCATGCGGATCTTTCCAGATATTGAATTCGGCAAACGGTGAGACGTTACCGGAATGGCCGTCAGTGCCAAAGGCACCGCCCATGATCACTAACTCTTTCACCAGTGGAATGATATCCGGCGCCTGATTGATGGCGCTGGCGATATTGGTCAGCGGACCAATCGCCACGATGGTGATGGCATGAGGCTGCGCGCGCACGCTATCAATAATGAACTGCACCGCGCTGGGCGCATCTTGGCTATACCCATTCTCAAAGGCATCACCCAATCCATCCAGACCGTGCAGCGTGGCAGGTGCAGAAGGGGCCAACGCCAGCGGACGCGAGCAGCCGCGATACACCGATGCTTCAATCCCCATCATTTCGCAGAACAGCCGGGCATTTTTCACCGCCTGGCCCACCGCCACATTGCCGAATACCGTGGTGATGCCCAACAGCTGCTGAGTTTTAGCCGCATAGGCCAGCGCAAAAGCGTCATCCACGCCAATATCAGTGTCAAAAATCAGGGTACGCATCGGGATCTCCTTTTGTTCTTAAAATGGGTGATAAACAACCATTGCCACTAGGACATAAAAAGTCTAAATTTAGTCTATTAAGGAGGTGTTTATGAAAATCGAAACGATTAGCTATATCAAAAAAAATGCAGCCGCTCTCGATCTTTCCGAGCCAATTCTTGTGACGCAAAACGGCACACCAGCGTATGTTATTGAGTCTTGGGAAGAGCGCCAACAACGGGATGAAACGCTAGCTCTACTTAAATTGCTGGCCCTCTCGGAAGAGGATAAAGCTGCTGGGAAAGGTATGACTCGCGAACAGTTACTCGAAGGCCTGTGAGGATGATATGGAGCACAAGGATGAGCAGTTCACTATTATTTATCTCCCCACTGTTCGATTAAGTCTGGAAAAGATTTCTGCTTTTCATCGCCGTTTAGGTAACGATTACAACGCTATCATTGCGCGAGTGATTGACGAGTTTGAATCGCGAGTACGCAATTTTCCTTCAAGTTGCCCCGTGAGTTCCCAATTGGCTGATTTGGGTGTCACGCGTTACCGCGAATTCAACAGCAGTGAAAACTACCGCATATTATTTTCAATTGAAGAAAACACGGTGTTCGTTCATGTGCTTGTGTCATACCGGCAAAGCATCCTACAATTATTACTGCGACGCATACTTGTGCATTAATGACGCACTGATCTCTGGTGTATTGTCACCCCCGCTGCGCCAGCGTATTATCGTCCTTCTAAGGTGATGGCGTGCCACCTTCCCCAACCGCCGTTCTGGAAACAGACGGCTGATGACGCCTGACAACACTCGTATCCCTGCGCGGGAGACGGCGGTGTGTCAGGCGTTTTTCTGTCCTGCCGCGGCCCTGCGCGTAACTCATTTCAGGAGCTCCAAAAGTATGTTGAAGTCGTTACTGGCTGTTATGCTTGGCGGTGCCGTGGGCTGCTCGCTACGCTGGCTCATTTCCCTGCGGTTCAACGCGTTGTTTCCTAATCTGCCGCCGGGCACCTTAATGGTGAATCTGGTTGGCGGTTTTATCATCGGTGCAGCGTTGGCGTTTTTTATCCGCAATCCGCATATTGACCCTTTCTGGAAACTGCTGATCGTCACTGGCTTGTGCGGCGGTTTAACCACCTTTTCTACCTTTTCAGCGGAAATTGTCGGCTTGCTGCAAACCGGTAAATACCTCTGGGCGATGTCGAGCGTGATGGTGCATGTGATGGGTTCACTGCTGATGACCTTCGCCGGCTTTGCGGTGGTGAATCTGCTGGGATAAAAGCCTGCGCATCACGGGCTTGAAATAACTCCTAAGAGGTAGATACTGGTCGCTGTTCTGTTTGCGTGACAAGCAGAACCTGTCACCGATTTATCCGGACGATTAGGGAGCCCGTTGATGCGAAGTAACCCCAAATTCCTTAACCTGGTGTTGTTAAACGGTGAACCTGAGCAGAAACTGCGCGCGGCCCGTGCCGCCGGTTTCGAGCAGGTCGAAATCTGGCGGGATGATGTGGAGGCCAGTACGCCGCAGCTGGCCCAAGAGTTAAACCTGGGATTTACCAATGTTCAGGTACTGCGCGACTTTACCGGCAGCCCTGACCGCGATCGTTTACAAAAGCGTGAAGAGCTGCGGCAGTTTATCCAGATTGCGCAGTCTATCGGTTGCAACACCATTCAGGCACCGGCCACCACGCGTGAAGATTGCGTGGCGGAGCGCATCGATGAAGATCTGCGTTGGATGGCCTCAGAAGCCGCGCGCTATAACATGCGCATCATGTACGAACCCATGGCGTGGTGCAGCGTGGATAATACGCTGCCGCTGGCGTGGGAACGATTGCAGCGTCTGGACCAGCCGAATATTGGACTGGTGGTCGATCTGTTTCACATCTGTGCTTTAGGCGGTGATGCCTCGCAGCTGGATGGCATTCCTGCCGATCGTATCTATGAAGTGCAGCTGTGTGATATGGCAGAGATGCCGCCGCAAGAGAGGGGCGCGTTGAGCGATTTTGCGCGTCACCAGCGCTTATTGCCCGGTGACGGCATTATTGAAGTGGATCGCTTTGTCGATAAGCTAAAAAGCGCCAGCTATCGTGGCCCGGTCGGCATTGAAGTGTTTAACGATGGGCTGAAAGCGCAACCGCCGGAAGTGGCCGCGCAACAAGCCTGGCGCGCATTGAATCGCTACTGGCCTTAGTCCTGCAAACACTGGGCAATGAATGCGGCTGCCTGCATCGCACCCTGTGACGAAATGGTGTGGCCGGTAGCGGCTTCATAGCACGCTTCCACCGTGACGCCTGCCGCCTGCAGACGCGCTACCGCAGACTCACTCTCGCTAAACGGAATCACATCATCCACTTTGCCGTGAATCAGCAGGGCCGGGGTCTGCGGGTTGGGTGTTAATGCACCCTCAAAAGACAACCGGCCGGAAAACGCCACCACGCCCGCTAGCGGATAACGGCCAGATGCCAGTGCATCCAGCGCCATAATCGAGCCCTGAGAAAAGCCCACCAGAATCACTTTACCCCACGCGCCCGCCATACCGTGCTGCGCCATCAGCTGTTGCAGTGTTTCATCAAACGCCGCGCGGGCTTGACGTACGCGAGCAGGACGATTTTCTGGGGTAATGCCCGTCAGGCTAAACCACTGATAACCCATCGCATGTTCAAATGGATAGGGCGCGTTCGGCGAGGCAAAGGCCACATCCGGCAGCAGGCTGGCCCAATGCTGGCCGAGCCCTGCCAGATCGTCGCCATTACTGCCCACACCATGTAAAAAAATCACCAACGCTTTTGCCATCATCCTGCTCCTTAAAGTCCGTAATCCGCCATATCCGGGCCCGCCGGCACAATCCCGTTCGGGTTCAGCGCCTTAATCGAGTAGTAGCCCTGTTTGATATGGTCGATGTTCACTGTCTGACGCACACCTGAAACTGCCAGCATACTCTTCAGATAGCGATCGAGCAGCGGATAGTCGCGCAGACGGCGCAGGTTGCATTTGAAAAGGCCATGATAGGCGACGTCAAAACGCACCAGCGTCACGAACAAACGGATATCAGCTTCAGTCAGGCGCTCGCCGAGCAGGAAGGTACGGCCATCTTTCATACGCTGTTCAAGTTCGTCTAACTGGCTGAACACATCATTAAACGCCTGCTGATAGCTCACCTGCGTAGTGGCAAAACCAGTGCGATACACGCCGTTGTTGAGACGTGGATAGATCGTTGCGTTGATCGCGTCGATCTCAGTGCGCAGATCTTCTGGATAAAGATCGAGGCTGTTGTCTGCCAGATCGCCAAACCCGCTGTTCAGCATACGCAGGATGTCAGCAGATTCGTTGTTCACAATGGTCTGCGTCTTTTTATCCCACAGCACTGGCACCGTGGCGCGGCCGGTAAAGTCAGCATCGGCGCGGGTATATAACTCATGGATGTATTCGGCTTTGTTGAGCCAGTCACGGTCGGAGCCCGGATAATCACCGAAGTGCCAGCCCTGAGCACCCAGTTGCGGCTCAACCACTGAGACGCTGATCACTTTCTCCAGTCCTTTCAGACTGCGTGCGACCAGCGTGCGTGAAGCCCACGGGCAGATCAGCGCCACATACAGATGATAGCGATCCGGCTCGGCGGCAAATTCGCTGGAGCCGTCTGCGGTAATCCAGTGGCGAAAACTGGACGTCTGACGGACAAATCCGCCCTGTTTATCGGTGGCTTGAACCGGATGCCACTCTGCGCTCCACTTACCATTAACCAACATATGCTCGACTCCTCTCTGGTGATGGAGTAAGCATACCGTGCTGCTGGTTAGGTGATAATCCGGGCAAAACGGCTTTCATTGCTTCCAAATTGGAAGGAATCAGCCGGGAGGATGCTGCTGGAAATGATCGGCGAGGAAATCGATTAGCAAGCGGGTCTTCTGCGCCAGATGGCGGGCGGGGGGATAGAGGGCAAACAAGCCCATCGGCGGCGTGGCGAAGTTATCCAGCAGCGAGACGATTTCGCCTCGTTGTAGCGCTGGTGCGGCAATAAAACCGGGCAGACGGGCGATACCCAATCCGGCAATCGCTGCCTGCAAACAAGCTTCGGTATTGGAGAAACACAAGCGGCCACGAATCGGCATGCTGACACTGTCGCCGCAGGGCGTCACAAATGGCCAGTGCCAGGGATCGCGGAAGTTGGTGTCGCTAATACATTGATGCGTCGCGAGGTCACGCCAGTGCTGCGGTGTGCTGTGTTGCAGTAGATAACCCGGTGAGGCCGCCACGCGAATCGGTACATCGCCCAGACGACGTGCTATCAGGCTGCTGTCATCCAGCTTGCCAATGCGAATCGCCATATCGAAGCCCTCGTCGACGATGTTCACTGCACGATCGGAGAAGTTAACATCCAGTTCAATGAGCGGATAGTGACGTGCAAACGCCACGAGTACGCTGGCGAGCACCGCTGTACCAAAGGTGCCAGGCGCGCTGATTTTTAAGCGCCCCGTCGGCGTGGTGGCGTTTTCTCGCACCGTGGCATCCAGCGTGTCGAACGCCTCCAGCAGCGTTTTCACGCGTTCGTAATAGGCACGACCCACTTCCGTGGGTGACAGTGCACGCGTGCTGCGTTTAAACAACTGCACGCCCAGTTCTTGTTCCAGCCGGGAAACCAGCTTGGACGCCTGCCCGCTGCTGGTGCCAAGGCGCTCGGCGGCACCAGCAAAACTGCCGACTTCCAGCACAGCGACAAACATGCGGTCACAATCGAGGCGATCCATGGCGGTTCCTGAGGTGAAAAGGGTGAGTATACGTGATTGGGCTGGATTTCTGTTTATCGCGTGCGCTCAATGTAACCGTCGCCATAAATTGCGATATTGCAGGACCGAAGGATGTGTCTTTATGCGCACCTCACCGAACAATGCCGCTATACATTCAGTGCGCCCCCTCTTTTCCCTTGCAACAAAACCTGTTGAACTAGTTGTTCGCCTTTAGCTGGCCGGGAGCCATGCATGTCTTTGCTTCATCTGTCATCGCTGGCGGAGATTTCCGCCCTCGAATGGGATGCGCTGTTACCTGACGATCAACCGTTTCTACGCCATGCCTTTCTGCTCACGCTGGAAGAGAGCGGCAGCGTGCGGCCGGAAAACGGCTGGCAACCGGATCACTTGCTGTGGCGGGAAAAGGGTGTGCTCAGCGCCGCGCTGCCGGGCTATCGCAAACGCAATTCGCAAGGTGAATACGTATTCGATCATGCGTGGGCCGATGCCTGCCACCGCGCCGGCATTCAATACTATCCAAAATGGCTGGGTGCGATCCCGTTTAGCCCGGTCACCGGTGCGCGTTTATTGGGTGAGGGAGCCGCTATCAGCCAACTGCTCGCGGCGTTGCCTGATGAACTGGTACAGCATGGCCTGAGCGGTGCACATATCAATTTCACCACGCCGTTCGCCAACGATGTGATGGAACAGCAGCCCGACTGGCTCGCGCGTCTCGGCATCCAGTATCACTGGCATAATAAAGGCTACCGCGATTTTCAGGATTTCCTCGACACGCTGATGTCACGCAAACGTAAACAGCTGCGCAAAGAGCGTGAGCAGGTAGCGAGCAGCGGATTTGAATTTCATTGGTATCGTGGTGACGAACTCAGCGAAGATCAGTGGGACTTCGTCTACACCTGCTACGCCAACACCTATGCGGTACGTGGTCAGCGTCCTTACCTCACCCGGCAATTCTTTAGCCTGCTGGCCGAACGCATGCCGCGCTCGATTCGCGTGGTCATGGCCACGCTGCAGGGCCATCCGGCCGCCATGGCGTTCTATCTGGTGGATGGCAATTCGCTGTACGGGCGTTACTGGGGCTGTCTGGCAGAGTTTGACCGTCTGCACTTTGAAACCTGCTTTTATCAGGGCATGGATTTCGCCATTGCCGAAGGATTACAGCGTTTTGATGCCGGTGCGCAGGGCGAGCACAAACTGGTGCGTGGCTTCGAGCCGCAGATTACCCATTCCTGGCACTACCTGTGCCATTCGGGATTGCGTGAAGCCGTAGAAGAGTACTTAGTGCAGGAACGGGCAGGGATTCGCGCCTATGCCATTGAGGCGCGCGAAGCCCTGCCGTATCGACGCGGCGATTAATCTTCGCCGACAAAACCACCGGTCTGATGTTGCCACAAGCGCGCATATAGCCCATTATGCGCCAGCAGTTCACGGTGGTTACCCATCTCCACGATTTCACCTTTATCCAGCACCACCAGTCGGTCCATTTTGGCGATAGTTGAGAGGCGGTGCGCAATGGCAATCACCGTTTTGCCTTGCATCAGCGTTTCCAGGCTCTCCTGAATCGCCGCTTCGACTTCGGAATCGAGAGCGGAAGTCGCCTCATCCATAATCAGAATCGGTGCATCTTTCAGGAGCACGCGGGCGATGGCGATACGTTGACGCTGACCGCCCGACAGTTTCACTCCGCGCTCACCCACATGTGCATCCAGCCCGGTGCGGCCCTGTGGATCGGACAGCAGCGGAATGAACTCGTCGGCACGGGCGCGAATAATCGCCGCCTGCAGTTCATCTTCCGTGGCGTTCGGTCGCCCGTACAACAGGTTTTCTCGAATCGAACGATGCAGCAGTGAGGTGTCCTGAGTAATCATGCCAATCTGCCCGCGCAGACTCTCTTGCGTCACTTCGGCGATGTTGTGATCGTCAATCAGGATGCGCCCGCCGTTGATGTCATACAGTCGCAGCAGCAGGTTCACCATTGTCGATTTACCCGCGCCGGATGGCCCAATCAAACCGATTTTTTCACCCGGTTTGATATTCAGGTTGAGGCGATTGATCACCTGGCGGCTGCCGCCGTAATCAAAGCGTACATCTTCAAATCGAATCTGCCCGCTCGTCACCTGCAGGTTTTTCGCCTGCGGTTCATCCTGCACGCTCAGTGGCTGCGCGATGGTGTTCAATCCATCTTGCACCATGCCGATGTTCTCAAAGATGCCGTTCACCACCCACATAATCCAGCCGGACATGTTCACCAGGCGAATCACCAGGCCGGTGGCTAATGCAATCGCACCGACGCTGATCAGCGACTGGCTCCACAGCCACAGTGCCAGCCCGGAAGTGCTGACAATCAACAGGCCATTCAGCGTCGACAGCGTGATATCCATGGTGGTGACCATGCGGCTGGCGTGCTGGGTTTTGTCGGTCTGCTCCTGAATGGCTTCGCGCGCGTAGCGCTTTTCCAAATCGTTGTGCGCGAACAGTTTGATGGTGGCGATGTTGGTGTAGCCATCGACGATGGTGCCCATCAATTTAGAACGCGCTTCTGATGAAACCACCGAACGCTGCTTTACGCGCGGCACAAAGAAGCTCAGCGAGACGCTATAGGCAACGATCCAGATGATCAGCGGAATCATCAAACGCCAGTCGGCTTCGGCGAACAGCACCAGTGACGTCACGGCGTAGATCACCACATGCCAGATGGCATCCACCAGCTGCACCGCGGAATCACGCAGGGAGTTACCGGTCTGCATGATGCGCTGAGCGATGCGCCCGGCGAAATCGTTCTGGAAGAAGTTCAGGCTCTGGCGCAGCACGTAGTTATGATGTTGCCAGCGGATCATGCTGGTCATGCTCGGGTTAATGCTTTGATGCACCAGCATATCGTGCAGCGCGATAATCACTGGCCGCAGAATCAGCGCGACAAAACCCATCCATAGCAGCACCTGCCAGTTGTCGGTGAACAGCGTGGCGGGCGTTGAGTGATTCACTAAATCGATGATGCGGCTGAGGTAGCTAAACAGCGCCACTTCAATCAGCGCCTGCGCTAATCCCACAATCAACAGGGCGACAAAGCTCGGCCACACCTGACGCAGATAATAGAGGTAAAACGGCCAGACGCTGGAAGGGGGAGAATCGGTTGGTGCATCCTGGAAAATATTGATAAAACGTTCAAAACGACGATACAACATACAGTCACTCTTTCCGTTTGGTAAGAGTTAACAGCTTAGTGCAATTGAAAGGGATTACCGACATGGATCTGATCATTCGCGGTCGCGAACCAACCGATGCGGCCGCATACCAACGCCTTTATAGCCACCCTGAGGTCTATCGCTGGACCACGCAGCTGCCGTTTCCCAGTGTGCAAACCTGGCAGAAAAAATTCGAGAACATGGACGCGGCAGGCTATATCGGCTTTGTGGCCGAAATTGATGGCCAGATGGTGGGCGAGCTAACGCTGTTTGTTGAGCAGCGGCCGCGCACGCGCCACAGCATCAGTTTTGGTATCAGCGTCGATCCGGCGTTTGGCGGGCGGGGCATCGGTGAGAAACTGATTCGTAACGCCATGGATTATGCCTTTAACTGGCTCGGCATAGTACGTATTGAGCTGGAAGCGTTTCACGATAACGCACGAGCGCTGCGCCTCTATCAGCGTCTGGGTTTTGAGCAGGAAGGGGTGAAACGCAAAGCCTGTCTGCGTGAGGGTGAATATCACGACATCGTGGTGATGGCGAAACTGCGCGATTAAGTGACGTGCGGGCTTTGATCAGGCGCGCATAAAGGCGTCATTAAGGCTTGTGCGGTATTTGGCCAGGTGCGCATAAATGCGTCATTAAGGTTTGTGCGGCATTTAACCAGGTGCGCATAAATGCGTCTTTAAAGCTTGTGCGGTATTTGGGCAGGTGTGCATAAATGCGTCATTAAGGCTTGTGCGATATTTGGCCAGGTGCGCATAAATGCGCATCCTACGGAGGGGATGAGGGGTTCGTAGGGTCGCCATTTATGGCGACCGTGCAAACGTTACTGACTCTTCTCCACGTACTTCTGCATGTTCTCTTTGGTCACCAGCTCGAACGGGATCCAGACGTGTGATTCCACTTTCTCGCCTTTAATCAGCTTCTGTGCCACATCCACCGAGGCTTTACCCTGACCAATCGCATCCTGGAACACGGTGACCTGCATTTTATCCTGCGCCATGGCTTTCAGACCATCCGGCGTGGCATCGATCCCGCCGACCAGAATCTTCTTGTTGCTCTTCGCCAGCGCCATCGCAGCACCAATCGCCATTTCATCGTTGTTAGCGGCGACGATATCAATCGCCTCGCCGTTACCGATCCAGTTGAGCATCAGATCCATGCCTTCATTACGTGCATAGTTGGCCGGCTGCTTCTGCACCACTTTCATGCCCGGATATTTCGCCACCACCTGCTCCACATCTTTGGTGCGTTGCAGCGCGCCCGCATCAGTCAGATTGCCGATCATGATCGCCACATTGCCTTTGTAGTTGGCCATTTTCGCCAGGGCTTCCATTTGCAACGTGCCGGACTCGCGCTCATCCGAACCGACAAACACCACGCCCGACGGCAGCGTTTTGTCGCCTGGCGTGCGATTCACATACACCAGCGGGATTTTTGCCTGCTGTGCCAGCTTGGTCAGCTGCGGCGTGCTGGCGGAATCCACCGGATCGACGATGATGGCATCGACGCCCGCCCCGATAAAGCTCTGCACCTGATCGGTCTGACGGCCAACGTCGCCGCGCGCATCTTCAAATTGCACATCGAGTCCGCGCGCCTTGGCCTCTTTATCAATCGACTGGCGAATAATGGTTAAAAAGTTCTGATCGAAATACGCCATTGATACGCCGATTTTCTCTGCCAAAGCGGAGGCAGAACTGGACAGCAGGCCAAGCAACAGTATCGCCTTGAGGGTTTTCATCGCGGACTCCAGGGTAAGCTTGTTATTAGAATGAATGTTTCAATGAGAGTTAAAATGGCTCAATGAAATCATTTTCAGACTACGAGGCGGTAAGGACCCTGACAATCAACATGTATGGATTTTGCAGCTAAGCGCACATTTTGCTCGCGGGTGCATCATGCTGGCGGCCTCATGTGACGGGCCGGTGGATGATGATTTGCAGGCTCATAGTGATGTTGCGAAGGTTTTTCTCAGAGCTGGCGCACATTCCGGTGCAAAAGCATCGGCTTATTTAAGGTTCTGTGCAGCGCCGCACCCTGCTTTGTGGCAGATGCCAAAACGGACGCAAAATTATCGCAAGGATTCCTCCATTCGCACAATGACCACCTCACATCTGGCTCTCTATAGTTGCTGAACAGTGAAATTTAAGCGGTATTCCTGAACATCATCGCTTCGGAGCAGGACGCTCCTTCATCAAGGGGTTCAGCCATGTTACTAAGCAAAAACCGCAATGAGAACAGCCATGTGCGTATCTGGATCCTCTGTCTGATCCTGTTTCTGTCCGTGGTGGCGTATGCCGATCGTTCGATCTTGTCGATCTCCGGATCGGCGATCAAAGAGGAGTTTGGTCTGTCGGCGATCCAGCTTGGCCTGATCCTCTCGGCGTTTAGCTGGGCGTATGTGATCGGTCAGATCCCCGGTGGGATATTCCTTGACCGCTTCGGCACTAAAAAAGTCTATGGCGTGACGCTGGCGCTGTGGTCGGTTTCTACCATTTTAATGGGCTTTATTGGCGAATTTTCCAACGGCATGACCATGGCGCTGGTGTTGATGTTTGCGCTGCGCTTCGCGCTCGGCCTGATTGAAGCGCCGAGTTTTCCGGCCAATGCCCGTGCGGTGATCATGTGGTTCCCCGGCGCCGAACGTGGCCGAGCCTCATCGCTGTTTGCCTCAGCGCAGTATTTTGCCGTTGCCATCTTCTCGCCGCTCTCCGGCTGGCTGGTGTCTCGCTTCGGTTGGGAGTGGCCGTTCTTTGTGCTGGGAGGCATTGGCGTGCTGGCGGTGTTTGTGTGGGGTTGGTATATGCGCAGCCCAAAACAGCATCCGCATGTGTCAGCCGCAGAGTTGAAATATATTGAGGAGGGGGGTGCGCTGGTGGATATCGATTCAGCGCAAACGCTGAAAGCCCGTCCACCGTTGAGCAAAGCGATGTTCAAAACCTTGCTCAGCAATCGCATGCTGTGGTGCGCCTATATCGGGCAGTACTGCATCATTGCGCTCAGCTACTTCTTTATCACCTGGTTCCCGATTTACCTGGTGCAGGCACGCGGCATGAACATCATGGAAGCGGGCTTTGCCACCATTGCACCGGCGCTGTTTGGCTTCCTTGGTGGCATCAGCGGCGGTTACATCTCTGACAAATTGCTGGCTAACGGCTGGAGCCTGTCATGGGCGCGCAAAACGCCCTATATCGTCGGCATGCTGATGGCCGCCTCGCTGATTCTGGCAGCCGTGATCCCCACTAATGCCGGCATTATCGCCATTATGTCGTTTGCCTTCTTTGGCAAAGGCGTGGCGGCGGGCGCGGGAACCTGGACGATTGTTAGCGATACGGCACCGAAGGAAGCAGTGGGTCTGGCGGGCGCGATCTTTAATGGTATCGGGAATATGGCCGGATTTATCACGCCACTGCTGTTTGGCATCATCGTCGGTGTGACCGGCAGCTACAGTATTGGATTGGTGTTCGTTGGCGCGCATTGCATTGTCGCGGCGCTGCTGTTCCTGCTGGTCATGGGCCCGATTGAACGTGTCGGCGACGAGCAGGATTCGTCTGCAACATCCTACGAAACTCAGGGGAAACAAGATGGGATCAAAGCCGTTTAACGTGCTGCTGAAAGGGCCGCTGTTGCCGCAGCGGCTGCAGGATAATCTCGACGCGCATTTCACTACCTCGCGTCTGTGGCAACAGGAAGACCAGGCAGCCTGGCTGGCAAATCACGGTGCCAGTATCGATGCGCTGGTGACCAGCGGTAATGCGCTAATGGGTGCCAATGCAGAATTGCTGGCGCGTTTGCCCAATCTGAAAGTGATTTGCAGTAATGGTGTCGGCTACGACGCCATTGATATCGCGGCTGCCGAAGCGCGTGGCATTGTGGTGACTAACACGCCAGGCGTGCTCAACAGTTGCGTGGCCGATACCGGCATGGCGCTGCTGCTGGATGTGGCACGCCGCATCAGCGCATCGGATCGTTATGTGCGCGCCGGTAACTGGCAAGCGAAAGGACGCTATCCGCTTACCACGAAAGTCGGCGGGAAAGTGTGCGGGATTGTGGGGCTAGGCGGTATTGGTAAACAGTTGGCGAAGCGCGCGCAGGCGTTTGATATGGAAGTACATTTTTACAACCCGCGCTCTCGCCCGGATGTGCCTTACACGCGACAAGACTCGCTGCTATCACTGGCAAAGCAGGCGGATTTCCTGGTGTTGACACTGCCGGGTGGCGCATCGACGCATCACCTGGTCAATGCTGAGGTGCTGCGTGCGCTGGGGCCACAAGGTTTTTTGATTAACATTGCGCGCGGCAGTGTGGTGGATGAGCAGGCGTTGATTGCGGCGCTTGAAGCCGGTGAGATTGCGGGTGCCGGTTTGGATGTGTTCGAGCACGAACCGGCGGTGCCTGCCGCACTGCTAAAGCGTGATGATGTGGTGATCACTCCGCATCTCGCCAGTAGCACCCATGAAACCATGGCCGCGATGGCGGATCTGGTGTTTGAAAACCTGCTGGCATTCTCGCAGGGTGAAGCGGTATTGACGCGGGTGGTATAGCTTCTGGTGGATGATAAATAGCGCCGTTACCGATGCATACAGGCAAACGTAGCGGCTGCATAATGCTAAGTTGCTCACAGTTCATATGAAGTTTTCTTGAATCTCAAAATAATTTTGTAGTCTCGCTAGAATATTTCATATAATGTTAAATATTGCACTTTGATGTTGTGCATTTCGGCGTTAACTTGCCTGCCTGATTTAATTTTCAGGCAGGGAAGCATATGAAGGGTGCAATTAGACATTTTCGGGATGATTGGCTTGAGCAGTTTTTTATTTATGCCTTACCACACAGGTGCCTCCCCAAAACAATTGAATCCGCGCTCGCGCGTAAGCTCGATATCATCAATGCCGCTAAAACGCATCGTGACCTGCGCTCGCCGCCCGGCAATCGTTTTGAAGCCCTAAAGCCTCCTTTGCTGGGGTATTACTCCATTCGCGTTAATGAGCAATATCGACTCATATTTCGCTGGATGAATGGCGAAGCCAGCGATCTTTATCTCGATCCGCATTCTTATAAAAACCACCGATAACCACTGCTTGTGGTCGAAAATTACCAGCAAAGAGACACAAAAATGAATCAGGCAAAACGTAAGCCCACCAGTGTGGGTGATGTGCTGCAGTATGAGTTCCTCGAACCCCTCCATCTCAAAGTGAATGATTTAGCTGAGATGCTGAATGTACACAGGAACACCGCCAGCGCGATGGTCAATAACAATCGCAAACTGACTACAGAAATGGCATACCGTTTAGCGGCCGTTTTTGATACTTCCGTTGATTTCTGGCTCAACCTCCAGCGTTATCAGGACCAATGGGAAATTGAAAATGATGCCCGCACGCAGGAAGAGTTAAGCCGTGTCATCCCGCTAAGCACTTTTATGGCACAGCGCGGTATTCAGGTTGCCTGACGAGTTATAACCCTAAACCCACACAGAAAAGCGTAGCGGCGCAATTTATTGCGCATCTGTCAGCAGCTCTGCGGCTGTAAACACACACGATGAATCGTGCCGTTACCGCTCGCTGAGTTTTTTTGTCCATCCATCTCCTGAACGGTCGCTCGAGATATGAGCGATAAATCACACCGCGGAAGATCGCACAAATCACTCCTGAAGAATATTTGCTCAGCTGCCGATACCTCTCCTTACCATCCACTGATATTAAGGAGAGATATCGTGATAAAGCTGATTACTGTCGACGAACTGCGGCAGGGAATGTTCATCCACAAACTGGAGGTTTGGTGGATCAAGGACAAGCGCATTCGCAACCAAATGCTGATCACCGATAAGCGCCAGATCGCGATGATCCGTAATGAGGGGATCCAACAGTTGTGGATCGATGTCGATAAGTCGGTACAGGCACCCATCGCGCCAGCGCCGAGAAAAGCGATCCCTCAAACCGCGTTTTTCAAAGAGCTGGATCAGGCGCAAACCATCTTTCATCAGGGTAAACCGCAAGTCCTGGCGATGTTCAACGAAGCGCGTATGGGGCAAGGGCTGGACCTCGACTATACGCTGGACCTGGTGGATGAGATTGCCGGGTCAATAACCCGTGAACCCACTGCGCTGCTCAGCGTCGCGCGGCTAAAAAATCATGATGACTACACCTATCTGCACTCCATGGCGGTATGTGGATTGATGATCTCCCTCGGTAAGAAATTGGGTCTGGACGAGCACCAGCAACGGCGCTTAGGGATGGGGGGATTACTGCATGATGTCGGTAAAGCCGCCGTGCCGCTGGAGATCCTCAACAAGCCCGGCAAACTCACTGACGAAGAATTTACCATCATGCGTGAGCACCCCATCGCGGGGGCGCAGATGCTGATGGAAGCGGATGCGGGCGAGGATTTACTGGATATCGCTTTGCATCATCATGAGAAAGTCGACGGCAGTGGCTACCCACACAAATTAAAAGGTGAGGAGATCTCACTCTTTTCGCGTATCGCTGCGGTGTGCGATGTCTACGATGCGGTGACCTCAGACCGTCCTTACCGCAAAGGCTGGACGCCCGCCGAGGCGATGCACAACATGCTGAGCTGGCGCGGCCATTTCGATAACACGCTATTGCACGCCTTTGTGCGCACCATTGGCATTTATCCGGTGGGATCGCTGGTGCGTCTCGCGTCTGGGCGCGTAGCGCTGGTGGTGAAGGCTGGCGAAAAATCATTGCTGAAACCCAAAGTGCATGTGTTCTGGTCTTTACACGCGCAACGTGAAGTAAAACCGGAAGAGCTGGATCTCGGGGATTCGTTCTGCACCGACAGTATCACGGGGGCCGAAGACAATAGCCTGTGGCAGAACATCGACCTCAATCGTATCTGGGCACTGGAAACCGCCTAATTCGACTGCATTTTTATACTTTCTTTACGCCGAATTCCTGCCTTTTTACCCCTTCTTTATGCCGCGCCGCGCATGCTTGCAGCACTACCAAATCCTCTGGAGGTTGCTGTGAGCGTGGGCGTGATTACCGGCATCGTGCTGGTGTTTATCTTGTTGGGCTACCTGATTTATGCCCTGCTTAATGCGGAGGCATTCTGATGGCTGCGAATGCGTTTTTACTGATTGCGGTGTTCCTGCTGGTGCTGATGGTGCTGGCACAACCGCTGGGGCGTTTTCTTGCGGTGCTGGTGGCCGACAAACCGCTGCTGCCAGGAACCGAGCGGGCGCTGTGGCGGCTGGCGGGCGTAGAAAACGGCGCGATGCGCTGGCCGCACTATCTGCTGGCGATTCTGCTGTTCAATGCGCTGGGTTTCTTGTTGCTACTGGCAATTTTGATGCTGCAAGGATCGTTGCCACTGAACCCGCAACATCTGCCCAATCTGAGCTGGGATCTGGCGCTGAACACTGCCATCAGTTTTGTCACTAACACCAACTGGCAAGCCTACGCCGGCGAAAGCACGGTGAGCTACTTTAGCCAGATGGCGGGCCTCACGGTGCAAAACTTCCTGTCGGCGGCGACCGGTATCGCGGTGGCCTTTGCGCTAATCCGTGGGTTTGCCAATCGCTCACTGGCTACGCTGGGTAACGCCTGGCGCGACCTGACGCGCATCACCGTCTATGTATTATTGCCGCTCAGCCTGTTGATGGCGCTGTTCTTCGTTTATCAGGGCAGCATCCAGACGTTTGAGCCATACCACGCACTCACCACGCTGGAAGGGGCACAGCAAACGCTGCCGCTCGGTCCGGTGGCCTCGCAGGAAGCGATTAAAATGCTGGGCACTAACGGCGGGGGCTTCTTCAACGTTAACTCGGCCCATCCGTTTGAGAACCCGACCGCGCTGACCAACTTTGTGCAGATGCTGAGTATCTTCCTGATCCCCGCTGCGCTGTGCTTCACCTTTGGTCAGCATCTGGGCGACCGTCGTCAGGGCCATATGCTGTTGTGGGCGATGACCATCATGTTTGTGCTGGCAGTGGTGACCGTGATGTGGGCGGAGCTGCGCGGCAACCCGCACTTCCTGACGTTAGGGGCGGACAGCGCCATCAACATGGAAGGCAAAGAGACGCGCTTTGGCATCCTCAACTCCAGCCTGTTTGCGGTAATCACCACCGCTGCATCGTGTGGCGCGGTGAACGCCATGCATGATTCCTTCACCGCGCTCGGCGGAATGGTGCCGATGTGGCTGATGCAGCTGGGTGAAGTGGTGTTCGGCGGCGTAGGTGCCGGGTTGTACGGCATGCTGCTGTTTGTGCTGCTCGGCGTATTTATTGCCGGTCTGATGATTGGTCGCACACCTGAGTACATGGGGAAAAAGATCGACGTGTGGGAGATGAAAATGACCGCACTGGCGATTCTGGTGACGCCTACCCTGGTGCTGCTGGGGACCGCACTGGCCATGATGACCGATGCCGGCCGCGCTGGTATGGCTAACCCCGGCATTCACGGCTTCAGTGAAGTGCTGTATGCCGTTTCGTCTGCATCTAACAACAACGGCAGTGCCTTTGCTGGCTTAAGCGCTAACACGCCGTTCTGGAACCTGTTACTGGCCTTCTGCATGTTGATCGGGCGCTTCGGCATCATCATCCCGGTGATGGCGATAGCCGGTTCGCTGGCGGTGAAGAAAATCCAGCCGGTGGGCAACGGTACGCTGCCGACCCACGGCCCACTGTTTATCGCGCTGCTGATTGGCACCGTGTTGCTGGTGGGGGCGTTGACCTTTATCCCCGCGCTGGCACTCGGCCCAGTGGCGGAACATCTGCAATTAATTCAGGGATAACGGAATCATGAGTCGTCAACAACTGGCGCTGTTTGATGCGGCGTTAACGCGCACCGCCATGATCGATGCGGTGAAAAAACTCGACCCGCGCGTGCAGTTTCGCAATCCGGTGATGTTCCTGGTGTGGCTGGGCAGCGTGCTGACCTCGCTGCTGGCTATCGGGATGCTCACCGGCCATCTGAGGGGCAACGCCGGATTTACCGCTGGGGTTGCCATCTGGCTGTGGTTCACCGTGCTGTTTGCCAACTTCGCCGAAGCGCTGGCGGAAGGGCGCAGTAAGGCGCAGGCCAACAGTCTGAAAGGCATCAGCAAAACCAGCGATGCGAAAAAACTGGCTGAGCCACGCCACGGTGCCCAGTGGCACAACGTGGCGGCCGACACCTTGCGTAAAGGCGATGTGGTGCTGGTGGAAGCCGGTGACATCATCCCGTGCGACGGTGAAGTGCTGGAGGGCGGTGCTTCAGTGGATGAAAGTGCGATTACCGGTGAATCGGCTCCGGTGATCCGCGAATCCGGCGGCGATTTTTCGTCGGTCACCGGCGGTACGCGCATTCTTTCCGACTGGCTGGTGATTCAGTGCAGCGTCAATCCGGGCGAAACCTTCCTTGATCGCATGATCGCCATGGTGGAGGGCGCCAAACGCCGTAAAACACCCAACGAAATTGCGCTAACCATTTTGCTGGTGTCGCTGACCATCGTGTTCCTGCTGGCAACCGCAACCTTGTGGCCGTTCTCCGCTTATGGCGGCACGCCAGTGAGCGTGACGGTACTGGTGGCATTGCTGGTGTGCCTGATTCCAACCACCATCGGCGGCTTGCTGTCGGCGATTGGCGTGGCGGGGATGAGCCGCATGCTGGGCGCTAACGTTATCGCCACCAGCGGTCGTGCAGTGGAAGCGGCGGGCGACGTGGATGTGTTGATGCTGGATAAGACCGGCACCATCACGCTGGGTAACCGCCAGGCGACGCAGTTTATGCCTGCACCTGGCGTCACCGAGCAGCAGTTAGCGGACGCCGCGCAGTTGGCCTCGCTGGCGGATGAAACCCCGGAAGGGCGCAGTATCGTGGTGCTGGCGAAGCAAAAATTTAACCTGCGCGAACGCGATCTCAACAGCATGGGGGCCAGCTTTATTCCGTTCTCAGCACAAACGCGCATGAGCGGCGTCAATGTGCAAGACCGCCTGATCCGTAAAGGCGCCGTTGATGCCGTTCGTCGCCATATCGAAGCCAATCACGGTCGTTTCCCGGCTGAAGTTAACGCCAGCGTGGAAGAAGTGGCGCGTGCCGGGGGCACACCGCTGGTGGTGGCTGAAGGGGCGCAGGTGCTGGGCGTGGTGGCGCTGAAAGATATTGTGAAAGGCGGTATCAAAGAGCGCTTCGCTGAACTGCGCAAGATGGGCATCAAAACCGTGATGATCACCGGGGATAACCCACTGACGGCGGCGGCGATTGCGGCAGAAGCGGGCGTGGATGATTTTCTTTCGGAAGCGACACCGGAAGCCAAGCTGGCGTTGATTCGCCAGTATCAGGCAGAAGGGCGCCTGGTGGCGATGACGGGTGACGGCACCAACGATGCCCCTGCACTGGCACAGGCCGATGTAGCGGTGGCCATGAACTCGGGTACGCAGGCGGCGAAAGAGGCTGGGAACATGGTCGATCTCGACTCCAACCCGACCAAACTGCTGGAAGTGGTGCACATCGGTAAACAGATGCTGATGACGCGCGGTTCGCTGACCACCTTCAGTATTGCCAACGACGTGGCGAAGTATTTCGCCATCATTCCGGCCGCCTTTGCCGCGACCTATCCGCAGCTCAATATGCTGAACGTGATGGCGCTGCACTCGCCGAACTCGGCGATTCTGTCGGCGGTGATCTTTAACGCGCTGGTGATTGTGTTCCTGATCCCGCTGGCACTGAAGGGCGTGAGTTATCGCCCGATGAGTGCTGCTGCCCTGTTGCGCCGTAACCTGTGGATTTACGGTGTGGGCGGACTTGTGATGCCGTTTATTGGTATTAAAGCCATCGACCTGCTGCTGACGCTGTTTGGCCTGGTTTAAGGAGAAGAGAAATGAGTCAGTTACGTCCGGCTATTGTATTGTTAATACTGCTGACGCTGTTAACCGGCGCAGTTTATCCGTTGCTGACCACGGGTTTGGCGCAGTGGTGGTTCCCGTCTCAGGCCAACGGCTCGTTGATTGAGCAAGATGGCGCGGTGCGCGGCTCCGATCAAATCGGGCAAGCCTTCAGCCAGCCGGGACACTTTTGGGGCCGCCCGTCGGCCACCGGCGATACGCCTTACAACGCGTTGGCTTCCAGCGGTAGCAATCTGGCGGCGAGTAATCCGGCGCTGGATAAAGCCGTGGCGGAACGCGTGGCTGCGCTGCGCACCGCCAATCCACAGGCTCCTGCTGCGGTACCGGTTGAGCTGGTGACGGCATCGGCGAGTGGACTTGATCCGGATATTTCGCCGGAAGCCGCACTTTGGCAGGCACCCCGTATCGCTGCGGCACGCAACATGGCGGTGAAGGATGTGGAAGCGTTGATTGCCCGCAACACCGAACGCCCGCTGCTGCCATTTATCGGTGAAGAGACGGTGAACGTGCTGCGACTGAATATGGCGCTGGATGCGTTGCAAGGATAAAACCCGGTACGCATCAAGGCGTCATTGAATACGGTGCGGTTTATAACGAGGTGCGCATCAAGGCGTCATTGAATACGGTGCGGTTTATGACGAGGTGCGCATCAATGCGGCATTGAATACGATGCGGTTTTTGACCAGGTGCGCATCAGTGCGCACCCTATAGTTTTTAGGGCCGTCATTGATGGCGACCGTTTTGATGAGCGCGCCGATGACGACAACGCGATTTGTCGCACGTTGGTATGACGGATAACGAATGAACGATGAAATCACCCGCCCGGACCCCGATGCGCTGTTGCTCAATCACAGTGACAGCCATCGCGGTAAGCTGAAAATCTACTTCGGTGCCTGTGCGGGCGTGGGCAAAACCTTCGCCATGCTGCAGGAAGCACAGCGCTTACGTGCGCAAGGCCTTGATGTGCTGGCGGGGGTGGTGGAAACCCATGGACGTGAAGAAACCGCTGCGCTGCTCAACGGCCTGGCGGTTTTGCCACGTCGCGCGACTGGGCGTTCACGGCACGCTGAATTCGACCTCGATGCGGCACTGGCACGCCATCCGGCAGTGATTCTGATGGACGAGTTGGCGCACACCAACGTACAGGGTTCGCGTCATCCCAAACGTTGGCAGGACATCGAAGAGTTGCTGGAAGCGGGCATCGACGTGATCACCACCGTTAACGTGCAGCATCTGGAAAGCCTCAATGATGTGGTGGGCGGCGTGACGGGCATCCAGGTGCGCGAAACTGTGCCCGATCCGTTTTTCGATAGCGCCGATGAGGTGGCGCTGGTGGATCTGCCCCCGGACGATCTGCGTCAACGGCTGAAAGAGGGCAAAGTCTACGTCGGCGATCGCGCTGAACGTGCGATTGAAAACTTCTTCCGCAAAGGCAACTTGTTTGCCCTACGCGAACTGGCGCTGCGCCGTACCGCTGATCGTGTTGACGATCAGATGCGTGCCTGGCGCGATCAGCAAGGCCGCGACAAAGTGTGGCACACGCGCGACGCTATTTTGCTGTGCATCGGTGACGACACCGGCAGTGAAAAGCTGGTGCGCACCGCTGCGCGGTTAGCCGCCCGCCTCGGCAGCGAATGGCATGCGGTGTACGTAGAAACCCCGCGCCTCAATCGGCTGCCGGAAGCGCGTCGTCGCGCTATTCTGCGCACCCTGCAACTGGCACAAGAACTCGGTGCGGAAACCGCCACGCTTTCCGATCCCGATGAAGCCCGTGCCGTGCTGCGTTACGCACGTGAGCACAACCTCGGCAAAATTGTTACCGGACGCCAGCCACAACGACGCTGGCGGCGCGACAGTTTTGCTCAACGTTTGGGGCAGCTCGGCCCAGACCTCGATTTACTGGTGGTGGCACTGGACGAACCGGTGCGCGACGCGCCGCATCCGCTGGGCGGTAAACAGGCCAGCAGCGATAAGTGGCGGCTGCATCTGCGCGGCTGCCTGATGGCGATTGTGCTGTGTATTCTGGTGACGATCGTGGGTCGCTGGCTGCTGGTGGAGTTCGATCCGGCCAACGGCGTGATGATTTATCTGTTGGCCGTGGTGTTAGTCGCGCTGCGCTTTGGCCGCTGGCCTTCGGTGTTTGCCACGGTGATCAACATCCTGGCCTTTGACCTGTTCTTTGTCGCCCCCACCGGCACCGTGGCGGTATCGGATTTGCAGTATCTGGTGACCTTCGCGGTGATGCTGGCGGTAGGGGTGATCGTCGGGAACCTGACAGCAGGCGTGCGCTATCAGGCTAAAGTGGCGCGCTATCGTGAACAGCGTGCGCGCCATCTGTATGAGATGGCGAAATCGCTCGGCAGCGCGCTCACGCCGCAGGATATCGCCGCCACCAGCCAGCGTGTGATGGATGTCACCTTGCAGGCACGCAGCCAGCTGCTGCTGCCGGATGAGCAGGGTGAGTTACAGGCGGTGGGTGAGAGCAGTATTGGTACGCCGCCCGATCTCGGCATCGCCAAATGGAGCTTTAGCAAAGCGCAACCCGCAGGGGCAGGCACCGATACCTTGCCTGCGGTGCCGTATCAAATTCTGCCGTTGAAAAGCGGCAATCACTGCCGGGGTTTATTGGTGGTTGAGCCAGAGAATCTGCGCCAGCTGATGATTCCCGAACAGCAGCGTCTGGTGGAAACCTTCACGGTGTTGATCGCCAACGCGCTGGAGCGCATGGCGCTGTCGCAGAGTGAGGCGGCCTCACGGCTGGCGGCAGAGCGTGAGCAGCTGCGTAATGCCCTGCTATCGGCACTTTCACACGACCTGCGAACCCCGCTGACGGTGCTGTTCGGTCAGGCGGAAATGCTGATGCTGGATTTGGCCGGGGAGGACTCAAAATATGTCGGGCAAGCCAATCAGATTCGCGAGCAGACGTTGAGCACCATTCGGCTGGTGAGCAATATGCTGGATATGGCGCGTATTCAGTCCGGCGGCCTTAACCTGCGCGAAGAGTGGGTGGCGCTGGATGAAGTGATTGGCGGCGCGCTCAGCAGCATGGGACCCTCACTGAAAGGACACGATTTTGCACTCGATTTGCCGCCGGAATTGGTGCTGATCAAAGGCGACAGCGCGATGTTAGAGCGCGTGTTCACCAACCTGATTGAGAACAGCCTCAAATATGCCGGTAACGCCGCGCAGCATGGAATTCGCGCCTGGCGTGATAAAGAGCGGCTGGAGATTGCGGTGTGGGACAACGGTCCGGGCATCGCCGTTGAGAACATGACGCGTATTTTCGACAAGTTTGCGCGCGGTGATAAGGAGTCGGCTGTGCCCGGTGTCGGGCTGGGTTTGGCCATCAGCAAAACCATAATTGAATCCCATCGCGGACGTATCTGGGCGGAAAACCGACCGCAAGGGGGCGCAGAGTTTCGCTTGTCACTACCGCTGCCAGCGGCCCCTGAAATTTCTGAAGAACCGCTGAAATAACTTCACACAAGTTCGGTTATAATCGACCACTTGTCTGTTGATTAATGGGAAATTATGGAACGTTTTATCGAGAACCTGATGTATTCATCGCGCTGGTTGCTGGCACCGGTTTACATTGGACTTTCGCTGGGGCTGCTGGCGCTGACCGTTAAATTTTTCCAGGAAATTTTTCACCTGTTGCCCAACATTTTCAGCATCGCCGAGAACGATCTGATTCTGCTGCTGCTGTCGCTGGTGGACATGACGCTGGTCGGCGGCTTGCTGGTGATGGTGATGCTCTCTGGCTACGAGAACTTTGTGTCTAAGCTGGATATTGATGAGAACAAAGAGAAGCTGAGCTGGCTGGGTAAAATGGATTCCGGCTCGCTGAAGAACAAAGTCGCGGCCTCGATTGTGGCGATTTCATCGATCCATCTGCTGCGCATCTTTATGGACGCGCGCAACGTCGAGAACAGCAAGCTGATGTGGTACGTGATTATCCACCTGACCTTTGTACTGTCGGCCTTTGTGATGGGCTGGCTGGATAATATGTCGAAGGTGGAGAAGAAGTAATGTCGTGTGCCGGGTGCGCATCAATGCGCACCTTACGAAAATCAGCATCACCCCAAAATCTGCACCCTACGAAAAATTCGCAAAATTCCCGAAAATCTGCCCCCTATTAGAAATCAGCATCATTCCCGAAAGTCTGCACCCCTGGTAAAATCCGCATCATTCCGCGTAGGGGCGGCATTTATGGCGCGCTGGTCAAACACCGTAATAATATCGCGCCCTGGTTAATCACCGCGTTGCTATTTCACCCTGTTCAAACACCGCGTTGATGTTGCGACCTGCTCAATCACCGCACCGGCTGTGCCCCGGCCAGTTTCGGCATCACTTCCCTGATCATCGCGAAAAAATGCCGCATCCTGGCAGGATAATAACTGGCCCACGGATAGGTGAGCCACACCGGTAGCGGCGGTGCTTGCCATTCGGGCACCAATTGAATCAGATTCCCTTCGGCCAAATCCTCCTGCACCACCCACGAAGAGATAATCGCGGCGCCCATGCCCGCCAGGGCGGCTTTGCGGACGGCATATAAACTGTCACTGGCGAGACGGGGCGCAATCGCCAGGTTCATCGGCTGAGCATCACTCAGCCGCTGTAGCGCCAGCTCGTTGCGATAAAAGCTGGTTAATGCCAGCCAGGGCAAGTCGGGGAGTTGAGTCACGTCCTCCACGGGCGGATATTGCGCCAGCAGTGAGGGCGCCGCCACCACAAAGCGTGGGACCTCAGCCAGCAGAATCGCCACCAGCGAGGGATCGTTCACCACGCCAACCTGAATCGCGCAGTCGACATTTTCGCTGATGAAATCTGGCGTGCGATCATTGAGCATCCACTCCACCGTCAGGCGCGGATAGCGCTGCAGATACGCCACCAGTGGGTCAATCAGTTGGTCCTGGCCAAAAGCGTGCGGCGCCCGCACGCGCAGCGTACCGATTGGATCGTCGTTGGAACCGGTGAGCTCATCTTCCAGCGCATGCCAGGTTGCCAGCAACTGCCGCGCTTGGGCATAACAACGCTCACCATCATCAGTGAGTTTCAGTGCGTGGGTGGTGCGCAGAATCAGCTTGAGACCCAGCCGCTGCTCAAGCGCCTGCAAACGGCGGCTAATGGTGGGCTGCGTGGTGCCCAACTGTGCCGCCGCCGCTGACAGCGATCCACTTTCAACAATGCGGATAAAGGTCTGCATCAATTCAATGCGGTCAATACTGGTTGGATTGCTCATACGTACCACGCATAACAGTTCTGTTATTGATGAGTCTACCGCGTATGGCAGAGTCGCGCTTTAATAAGCGCACTTTCACGGGGGAATCCACTATGTCAGCCATTTCGCAATCTACTGCATTGCCAGCTGAAAAACTGCCAGCGCCGCTGGTGTTCACGCTGGCTGCAGGTGCCGGGCTTAGCGTGGCATCGATTTACTACAGCCAGCCGATGCTGGATATCATCAGCAAACAATTTAACGTCGGTATCGGCAGTGTTGGTATGGTGCCAATGCTGACTCAGGCGGGATATGCACTCGGTATTCTGCTGCTGGCCCCGCTCGGTGACCGCCACGATCGCCGTACCATCATCCTGATTAAAGGCCTGATGCTGGTCGCTGCGTTACTGCTGTGCGGCTTCTCTGGCGGCATCAACGCGTTACTGATCGCCAGCTTTGTCACCGGTTTAACTGCTACCGTGGCGCAGGATATCGTGCCTGCTTCGGCGGCTCTCGCGCCAGAGCGCAGCCGCGGTAAAACCGTTGGCACGGTGATGACCGGCTTGCTGGTCGGTATTCTGCTGTCACGCGTGGTGAGCGGCGTGGTGGCGGAATATCTGGGCTGGCGCACCATGTACATGGTGGCGGCGGTTGCCGTGCTGTTGATTAGCCTCGCGCTGTGGCGTGTGTTGCCGCGCTTCAAACCGGGTACCTCTGTCAGCTATCCGCGTTTGCTGCTGTCGCTGGCGCACCTGTGGCAGCATCACCAGACGCTGCGCCGTGCGGCGATAGCACAGGGTTTGCTGTCAGTGGCATTCAGCGCTTTCTGGTCAACACTGGCGCTGATGCTGAGTGAACGCTTCCATTTTGATAGTGCAATAGCGGGGGCATTTGGTCTGGCGGGTGCAGCGGGTGCGCTGGCGGCGCCGTTGGCGGGAAGCGTGGCGGATCGCATCGGCCCTGCACGTGTCACCCAGTATGGTGCCACGCTGGTGATGGTGTCCTTTGCGCTGATGTTCCTGCTGCCACTGTTGCCGGTTCCGGCTCAGATTGGCCTGATCATCATCAGCACCATCGGCTTCGATTTGGGCGTGCAGGCCACGCTGGTGGCGCATCAGACGTTGGTCTACAGCCTGGCACCAGAAGCGCGTAGCCGACTGAACGCATTGATGTTTACCGTGGTATTTATCGGCATGGCGACCGGTGCGGCACTCGGAAGTCTGGCGCTGGCGCACTTTGGCTGGACCGGCGTGGTGGCGCTCTCCACACTTGCCGCTGCGCTTGCGTTGCTGATTCGTCTGGCGAGTCGTCACCTGAAAAACTGATCGTCAATCCTGTGCCAGGCTTAAGGGAGAATGTTATTTAAAAACGGAGCGTTATGAACTTCCTGGCCTGGACTGCCGCTACCGGTGGTCTGCTCCTTCTGATGTCACTGGCTTCCGGTTGGATACACCGCGGGCCAGTGACTTCATTTGGGCTTTACCTGCTTGCGGGCATTTTATGCGGCCCGTGGGTCTTCAATCTGCTGCAAATCGACATCATCGGGCACGCCAATCTTGCCGCCCACCTCACCGAAATCGCCATGGCAGCCTCGCTGTTTATCACCGGGCTCAAGTTACGTCTCCCGCTTAACGCACATGCCTGGCGTGTCGGCGTGCGATTGGCCTTTCCCGCGATGCTGCTCACCGTAGGCGGCATGACGCTGCTGGTGCATTGGATCACCGGATTTGACTGGGCGCTGTCACTGGCATTTGGTGCCATCGTGGCACCGACCGACCCGGTACTGGCGAGCCTGATTTCCGTCAACGATGCGCGTGATGATGATGCGTTGCGCGTCGCGCTCTCCAGCGAAGCGGGCATGAACGATGGTTCGGCGCTGCCGTTGCTAATGTTGGCGCTGCTGTTGCTGGCGCCTGAAAGCATGGATATCAGTCATTGGGGCACATGGGCGTTGAAAGACGTGTTGTGGGCTATCGCGGGCGGGCTGGGTATCGGTTATTTGCTGGGACGTTTGATCGGACAATTAGCGACCCAGTTGCGCAGCGCCCACGAGGATATTGCCCCCAACGATTTTCTCGCACTGGCCCTGATTGCGCTGAGCTATGCAGCGGCGCAAGCCGTGGATGCTTCTGGCTTCCTCGCCACCTTTGCGGCGGGCGTGGGGCTGCGACGTGCGGAACTGCGGGTGGTGAAGCACTATCCGCAAGCGGAGTTGTCAGAAGAAGAGCAATACCTGCCCGCAGAAGCGCGGGTCAATCCCAACCAAAGGCTGGCACACGGTGGCAGCGGTATGGTGAAATCGGTGGGTTTGGTGATCGGCGATGCATTGTCATTTGGTGATACTATCGAGCGCTTGCTGGCCGCAGGCATGATGGTGGTGCTGGGTATCACACTGGCGCAGCACTGGAATCTCACCGGTATTGGCTTAGCGCTGCTGCTGTTTGTGGTCGTGCGTCCGCTGGCGGTGTGGATCACCACCTGGCGCTGCGAAATTCCCCTGATGCGCCGCCTGCTGATTGGCTGGTTAGGGATTCGCGGCATCGGCAGTATCAATTATATTGCTTATGCCTGGGTGCACGGCATGCGTGGCCCGCAGGCAGAACAAATGGTGGATATGGCGTTGACGTTAGTGGTGTGCAGCATCGTGCTGCACGGCATCACGGTGACGCCGTTATTAAACTGGCGTGCCGCCCGTCAGGCGGCACGTACGCAACATAATCAAAAGTGATTTTCTGGAAATTACTGGAGTCTGTTATGAAAGCCATATTGATCGCCCTCGTTGGGCTCTCGCTTTCCGCCCCTCTCTTCGCCGCTGACGGTGATAACACCAGCGAAGAGAATGTGTATGCCAGCCAGCTGTGCCATCTGGTGAGCACGGAAAAAAAGACCAGCGATCTGGATACCTATACCGCGAAGATGAAGTCTCAGCTGGCCGCCAGCCAGTCTTCTTCGGCGATGGATAAGCCTGAATTTAATGAAGAAACGGCGCAGGAAGTGATCAGCGCCTGGATGGAATTGGGCGAGGATGAGCGTGCGCAGCTGCGCCATAATCAGCAGCAGTGCGAGCAAACTGTTATGACCCAATTCCAGCAGCAAGATTAAATCCCCGTCATACTTCGTGCTGTAGCGGCGTTGGCTGCGTTTGCTCGCCCCGGTCACTTACTACAGTAAGCTCCCGGGGACTCACGCACTTGCCGCCTTGCCACAGCTCGAATTATTTAGGGGATTAAATCCCCGTCATACTTAGTGCTGTAGCGGCGTTGGCTGCGTCTGCTCACTCCGGTCACTTACTGGAGTAAGCTCCCGGGGTTAGAGGGATTGCATCCACGCCATACCTTGAGCGTTAGCGGCAAATGTTATGCAAATTAACGATAAAATAAGCGCCTTTTTAGGCGCTTTTTTAATGGATCTTTTGTACAAAATGCGTACATAATCGCCAGCGTTGAAATCAGACACGCATCACATAACGAGACGCAGCCCACAAGGCTGACATGTTTTTTTCAATACTGGCTACTGGGCATGAAACTTACACGGCGTCACTTTTTGTTGGCAACCGGGGCAACCGCTCTCTCGATGACCACAGGCAAACTGTTTGCCCGTGATGACATCATCCCATTGTGGCCTGACGATCCGCCGGGCGGCGGTGGGCCGTCTGGACTATTGAAAGTCAGCATGAACGGCTCCTGGACAAATATCGTTTCTCCAGCCATTCAGCGCTTCCGGCCTGAAAATCCGAATGGCGAAGCGGTGATTGTGGCGGCTGGCGGCGGTTACCGCTTTATCGGCATGGGGCGCGAAGCCTGGCCCGTTGCGCGTTGGTTGAATGCCAATGGCTATACCGTTTATGTGTTGAGTTATCGCTTGCCGGGAGAAAAGTGGCAGGCGGGCAACCTCGCGCCGCTACAGGATGCACAGCGCGCCATTCGTCTGGTGCGTTCGATGGAACGTAAAGTGCACTTGCTCGGCTTCTCTGCCGGCGGACATCTGCTGGGTATGGCGGCGGCGCGCCCCGATTTCACCACCTATCCTGCGCAAGACCCGCTTGACCAGATCCGTCCAACGGCCGATAGCGTTGGCCTGATTTACCCGGTCATCACCCTTGAAGCGCCTTATCAGAACACCAAGACGCACCTGATGATGGTGGGCGATCACGCGACACCCGCCCAGGAAGCGAACTGGTCAGTGCAGAATTATGTCACCCGACAATATCCACCGACGTTCCTCGCCCAGGCGGAAGATGATCACACCTCCAATCCCCATAACACTGAAATGATGCGCGATGCCTGCCGTCGTATGCAGGTGCCGGTCGAGTTGATTGAACTCAGCAGCGGCGGGCACGGGTTTGGTCTGGGTAAAGCGGGTTCGCCTGCCGCGCTGTGGGATCAGGCGTATGTGCGCTGGCTGGATCTGCACAGCTAACCGGACAGAAAAACAGATTATCCAATGAAACTGACCACAAAAGTGTTATCTATGGGGTCGGTCTGATCTGCTCGTCCTGTGCCGGTTGTGCGCGTCTGACACATGGACGCATCAGGTCAAATTAAAATAGCGGTCCGGCTGATGCGGTTCCGGCAGCGGGAAATCGTTATTCATCGCCTTCAAATTACGTTCGATATTGACGCACAGCGCATCCAGCGGCAGATGATTAGGCGCAGTGCCAAACGGATCTTCCAACTCCTCGGCCAGTGACTCCAGCGACAGGAAGGTGTAGGAAATAAACACCGACACCAGCGGCGTCATCAGATGCAAATCCGCCACCAGCGCGAACGGCAGCAGGGTACAGAACAGATACACGGTGCGGTGCAGAATCAAACTGTAGGCAAACGGGATCGGTGTGCTGGCCAGACGATCGCAGCCTCCCAGATATGCCGACAGCAGATTGAGATTCTCATCAATACTCTGCCAGACAATATCCGATACCAACCCTTCATCGCGCCGCTGCGCCAGCCACTCGCCCATACATAACAGCGTCTGCGATGTCGGCATAGGATGGCCCAGCACCGCGCGTTGCCATTTTTCCGGCAGCAAACGCGCTAAGTCAGCCTGCGCATCGGTTTTGCGCAGTCGGTGTTTCAAGGCCCAACTGAATGCCAGCTGCAATCCAATAAACTCCTGCACCTGTTCTTCACTGACGCCACGAATCGTTTTTATCTGACGCAGCAGCGAGCGCTGGGCGATGTGCATATTGCCCCACAGCGTGCGTGCCTCAATAAAGCGTGCATAGCTGGCGTTGTTGCGGAAGCCGAGAAACACCGCAATCGACACACCAATCAAGCTGAACGGTGCCGTGGTGAGGTGAATACCGAACGTGGAATACCAGGGATAACCGATGATGGCGATCACCGACATCAGCAGGTTGAGTGACAGGCGAAATACAATGCTTACCAGTACCGAGCCATGCCAGTCGAACAGCCGGAGGAACCAGTGTTGATGAGGACGTACGATCATTTTTGCGATGGTGTTTTTTATGATTTAGTCAGCACAGGTTACGCCCGTCATTGCCGTATAAGCAATGCGAAAGTCAGGTATTTTCACCACAAATACAGACGCTGTAAGCTGGTTTTATCTTTATAAATCAATCTTCTAAAAACAGTTTGAACAAGTTGTAAAATTCTTTGCGTTATCTCTTCGCGGCCCCTTTCTCTAAAGTTCATTCCAGCAGCACAACACCCAAATTTAAAAACACTTTAGAGGAATACATCATGTCTAAACTTGACCTGCTCGACCCACAGAACTCTACTCTGATCTTCATCGACCACCAGCCGCAGATGGCCTTCGGCGTCGCCAATATTGATCGCCAGCAGCTCAAAAATAACACCGTCGCTTTGGCAAAAGCGGGCAAAGTTTTCGACGTGCCGGTGATTTATACCTCTGTAGAAACCGAAAGCTTCAGCGGCTACATCTGGCCAGAACTGCTGGCGGTGCATCCAGAATCCAAGCCGATTGAGCGTACTTCCATGAACTCATGGGAAGATGCCAAATTCGTTGAAGCCGTAAAGAAAACCGGTCGTAAAAAGCTGATTATCTCCGCACTGTGGACGGAAGTGTGCCTGACCTTCCCGGCCCTGATGGCGCTGAAAGAGGGCTTTGAAGTGTACGTGGTGACCGATACTTCAGGCGGCACCAGCGTCGATGCCCACGAGCGTTCGATTCAGCGCATGGTGCAGGCCGGTGCGGTGCCAGTGACCTGGCAGCAAGTACTGCTGGAGTACCAGCGCGACTGGTCACGCAAAGAAACCTACGATGCGGTGATGGATCTGGTGCGTGAGCACAGCGGCGCATACGGCATGGGCGTGGATTACGCTTACACCATGGTGCACAAAGCACCACAGCGTCAGGCTTGAGTTACGACTGGCGCGGCAGGCTGATTTTCAGCGCATCGATAAACAGCCGCAGCGCCATCGACTGATGCTGGTTGGGCGGGAACCACAAGGCCATCCCCGCCGATTGCACCCGCCAGTCGGCGAGCAGTTCCACTAACTGACCCGATTGCAGCGCCGCTTCGGCGTAAAGCGAGGGTACATAAGCAATGCCCAATCCGCTGATGGCCGCGCTGGTCATCAGCGCGTTATTGTCCAGCGTAATCAAGCCCGGTACATCGATCTCACAACTCTCTCCCGCCTTTGCATACTCCCAGCGATAGCGCTTGCCGCTTGGCAGCCGGTGGCGAATGCACTGCTGCTGCAGCAAATCCTGTGGCTGCTGCACCGGCGGGTGTGAGGCCAGATATTCAGGGGAAGCGACGGTGATAAAGTGCAATGGACCACCCAGCGTAATCGCCACCATATCCTGCGGCACATCTTCCATTAACCGAATGCCGGCATCGAATCCGGCTGCGGTGATATCCACCAGTTCACCTTGCGCGGCTAGATCGAGCTGGATATTGGGATACTCGGCGCAAAATCCCGGCACTACCTTTTCCAGCAGGATACTAATTGCCGCATCGCTGGCGCTGATGCGCAAGGTGCCTGCGTGCTGCTGGCGGCGAGCGCTGACATCGTGCAGCACTTCATCCATTTCATTCAGGAGTGGAGCGAGGCGATCGATGAGCTGTTGCCCGGCATCGGTGAGCGATACGCTGCGGGTTGTGCGCTGAAAAAGCTGTACCCCCAGATTCTGTTCCAGCGTTTTCACCAGATGGCTGAGTGAAGAGCGCTTCAGGCCGAGCATCTCAGCGGCGCGACGGAAGCTGCGTTGCTCACCCAGGGTTTTGATGGCCTGCAATTCATGCCAGGAAGGTCTTCTCATTGGTGGATTTTCCTCACCAGGTCATGCGCGATTAGGGAGATTATGACCACCAGTAAAGCGATCTATCATCGGGTTTTCAACCGGAGGACGACAAAATGAAAACCTGGTTAATTACCGGTGCCAGCAGTGGGCTGGGCCGTTTAATGAGTGAAGATTTACTGGCGCGTGGCGATCGCGTGCTGGCTTGCGTGCGCCGCATTGAGGCAATGGCAGATCTGCAAGCGCGATACGGTGAGCAGTTACAGGTCATGATGCTGGATTTGGCGAACACTGCCAGCATTGCGCCAGCCATCGCGCAGGCATTTGCCAACGTTGAGCACGTCGATGTGGTGGTGAGCAATGCCGCCTATGGTCTGTTTGGTGCTGCGGAAGAGCTGAGCGATGCGCAGATTGATCGCCAAATCGCCACCAATCTCATGGGTTCCATTCAGCTGATTCGTGCCGTGATTCCATTGTTGCGCCAGCAGGGCGGCGGGCGCATCGCGCAGGTTTCCTCGGAAGGTGGGCAGGTGGCTTATCCCAACTTCAGCCTGTATCACGCCAGCAAGTGGGGCATTGAAGGATTTGTTGAAGCGGTACGGCAGGAAGTGGCCAGCTTTGGCATCGATTTCCTGCTGGTGGAGCCGGGGCCAACCGCCACTAACTTTGGTGCCGGGCTGGATGTTGCCGAGCCGCTGGATGCTTATCATGATTCGGCTTCAGGTCAGCTGCGTCGCGCGATTTTGTCGGGTGATTTCGCGATTAAGGGAGATGCCGCAAAATCCGTCACCGCCATGATCGCCACACTGGATCAGCCTGCCATGCCGTTGCGCTTAGCGCTGGGCAGCACAGCGTATGACAATATTGAGGCCGCACTGGAACGGCGCCTGGCTGAGTTACGCGCGCAAAAAGCCGCCGCGTACGGGGCGGATGTTTAATCCAGCAGTTTCTGCAATACGGTAATGTGGCTCTGCTGATCGAGTTTGGTGGCGGTCAGCAGCGTCACTTTTTGCTTTTCCATCCGCTGTTTCAGCTCGGCGAGCGCTGCGTTTTGTTGCAACTCGGCACGATACTGCTTTTCGAAATGGGCGAAATCAATGGTTTCGCTGTGTAGCGCTTTGCGTAATACGGCAGAAGGCGCGATGTCCTTCAGCCACGCATCGCAGTGCAGATCGGCTTTTTTAATGCCACGCGGCCACAGCCGATCGACCAAAACCCTGTAGCCATCCTGCTCGCTGATCTCGTCATAGACTCGTTTCACATCAACCATGATTGCGCTCCTTTACCGCACATTGTAGCAGGCGGAGATTGAGCACAACTGCCACACTTAGCGTCAGTTTTTACCAGGTGCGCATAAATGCGCACCCTACGATTGAACATGAAACCCTAGATTGCCATTTATCTGGTCGTATACACGGCATCCAACAGGGTGGGGTTGCCATATATCTGGTCGTATACACGGTATCCAACATAGTGGGGTCGCCATATATCTGAGCGAACACACTGCATCCAACATTGCAGGGTTGCCATTTATGGCGACCGTTACCAAGGAGAACAGCAATCATGCAAGCGATGATCCTGAAACAGCCCGGTGGTTTAGAGCATCTGCAACTGGCGGATCTGCCCGATCCGGGTCAACCCGCCGCCGGAGAGATCCGCGTGGCGATCCACGCGACGTCACTCAACTTCCATGATCTGCTGGTGGCTGATGGATCGATTCCTACCGAGCAGGATCGCATCATGATGGCGGACGGCGCGGGCGTGGTCGAAGAGGTCGGGGCGGGCGTCACGGACTTTAAGCCCGGTGACCACGTGGTGTCCTGCTTCTTCCCGCAGTGGCAGGACGGTTTACCCTTTGCCCAGGTCGGCAATTTCACCCAGACACCCGGCGATGGAGCAGACGGTTTTGCCGCTGAAGTGGTGGTGCGTCCGGCCCATCACTTTACGCTCGCCCCGCATGGCTGGCGCCATGCTGAAGCGGCAACCATTACCACGTCCGGCCTGACGGCGTGGCGCGCATTGGTAGGGGATGCACAAATCAAAGCGGGCGATACCATCGTCACGCTGGGTACCGGCGGTGTGTCGATCACTGCACTGCAAATTGCCAAAGCGATGGGTGCACGGGTGATTGTCACCTCCTCGTCAGATGAGAAGCTGGCAAGGGCGCAAGCGCTGGGTGCCGATGCGGGCATCAACTATCGCAGCACGCCGGAGTGGGGCAAAGCCGTTCAACAGCTGACGGATGGCAAGGGGGCCGATGTAGTGATTGAACTCGGTGGGCCGGGCACCATGGCGCAGTCGATCGAGGCAGTGCGCGTCGGCGGTCATATTGCGCTGATTGGCGTACTGACCGGGCGCGAAGGGGTGATCCCCACCTCGCTGTTAATGGCAAAACAGGCACGTATTCAGGGCCTGATTGTCGGGCATCGCCGTCAGCAGCAGGACTTTGTGCGGGCGTTAGAGCAAACCGGTATTCGCCCCGTGATCAGCGACAGCTACGGTACCTTGAGCGACCTGCCAGCGGCGTTTAAACATCAGCAGTCAGCAGGGCATTTCGGCAAGATTACGATGGAGTGGTAATAAGGTGAGCCTGTTTCCCCTATAAGGAAACAGGCGTCAGCACATCAGTAGTAATCACCGTGGCGGTAATCCCATGATGGGAAGATATCTGACAGCAGCGCCATGATTTTATCGACATCCAGGCCTTTACGAATCAGCACCGGGCACGGCGTGATTTTACGTTCACCGTTTTGCTGCGGGATCAGACGACCTTCGCTATCCACCATCGATACCATCACACCCTGTTCGTAGCGCACTTTATTTTCGTCGTTGGGCTGAATGGATTTCACGTAGTCATTGGCTTCAATAATTAAATCAGCACGCGCTTCAATACGTTCGCCAATACCCTCAACCAGACCACGGTTTCCCTGGCCCGATGGGTTGGCGGAACTGGCGAAGGAGAATTTCCCGTGCTCTTCCCACAGCGCTTTCGCAATATTTTCACCGGGACGGCCAAATTTAATCACGAAGCAGCTGGTCTGGCGTCCATCCATCATCAGTTCTTTAGAACCGTCTGCCGGAATACGCGCCAGCGCCTCTTCGCGCCACGGTAAAATACAGCCCAGCAGGATATCTTGATCCCAATGTTGCTGATAAAGCTGGTCAATTTCCGGCGTCAGTTGAGCCAGTGAACGCAGTTGTTCCAGCGAGCCACACAGTACCACGCCAGGCTTGTTGCGCTTGCGCTGCTTGGCTTCAAACTTGCGTTCCAGCCCGGCTTTATCAGAGGTCATGATGATGTAGCCGACTTTCGTTGGGCTCACAATCATGCCGCCGTCTTGTGACAAAATGTCGATGGCTTCAGGTTGTAACCCGCCATTCCACGTTATTTGTTTACCGCTCATGGATCTACCCTATCTGCGTATCAATAGATGACGTGCAGGAATATTACCTGCAATGAAGTTAAGGAATTAATTAACCGGATATTAAGTCGGGATTAATTATTTTTGCAAAACAATGCTGGCGATAATAGTACGATATTTAAAGGATTTGCAACTGATGAAAATAACGATGGAATGTATAGGGTTAATTTAAAATAACACGCGGGAATTGTAGTGTTATTTAAACAGGGCGCTGAATAAACCTTTCAGCGCCAGGGTTAATTAAAATATCAGGGCGTGTGCCACGCCGCGTAGCGCGATGCCAAGAATAATGCCCGGCACGGCGAAACGGAACAGACGCGGGAAACGGCTCGACAGACCCAGGAAGATACCAATACCCGGCAGGTCAAAGGTCTGAATCAACCAGCCCGCCGAGGCATTAATGTTATGCGCACTGTAGAGTCCCTTCTCCACCAATCCCGCCACCACGCCGTAATACGCAGTACCGCCTGCCAGGCATTTGGTCAGGGCAGGCAGAATGTAGACTTCGGAGATGTTGAGCCTATCCAGCAGCGGAGAAACCAGCCGGGTGAGCATCTCAATGCCACCGGATTCTTTCAAAATGCCGACCACCGAAAGAGACAGAATCAGCATCGGCAATGAGCCCAGCGCCAGGCGAATCGCATCCGCACCCGCACTGTTGATGATGGCAATCAGCCCCATCTTGCTTTCATTATTCGCAACGGCTTCATCTTCATTGAGCAGCGCCGCATCAGAAAGTTTGCGGCCAAAGAAGTGATAAGTGGCTGCTGCGGCCAGCACGCCGCCGCAGATGGAGATCAGCAGTGCCGCAGTCCAGTTCAGTCCTGCGGGAATCAACGGATAAAACGCGTTGGCTTGCCCCATAGCAAACAGCATCGCCAGTGTGGCCGCCATATGACGATCGGAGGTGCCGCGTTTTTCCATAATCGCTAATGCCGCTAACGGCGCAGCGAAACTGACAAAGTTCAGCTGGATCAGGGCAAATAACGCCAGTCCGGTAATACCCAAAGGTTTTAATAACGGAGTGGAATGACGAACCACAAAATCCAGCACGCCTTTCACTTCCAGATATTTCATGATGAATAACATCACCACCATGATAGGAATTAGCGTGTACAACGCGACATCCACCGAGGCTTTGCCCGCAGACATAATAATGCTGATGATATTCATGCGGTTGCCTGAACCTCGAACCACGGCTTAATACCGATAAACATGCTGCTCCCCTTGCCTTAAAAAACGCATAAAAATGCCAGCGCGAAGGGCGCTAGCTAAGGGATAAATAGTATCCCGGTGGCGTAAGCTTGAGTAGTGAAGAAATTAAATTTTATCTTGCAGGAAATGGCAGGGTGAAATAACCGGGCGCCGACGTTTGTGCGGCGCACGGAAATATTATTCGACGTTTATTCGCTTATCTGACGAATATTACGCGCGGTACTCTGCAATAATTTAAATGCATCATAACGGTGCTGATGCAGTGGCGAAACCGACGCCTCCGGATGCCAGCGCTTTTCATCGGTGGTCATGTTGGCCATCGCCGAGGTGACGTCGGAATACACGCCACTGGCGGCGGCGGCAAGAATCGCTGAGCCCAGTAATACCGGCTCAGGGCAGTGGGTAGATTGCACAGGAAGCTGGCAGCTGTCCGCCAGCAGTTGGCGCACCAGTGAGTGTTGCCCCGCACCGCCGCTGATGACAATCGACCGCGTGACAATGCCTTTGCTGGTTTGCGCCTCAATGATTTGGCGCAGGCCGTAGCCAAGGCTGCACAAGCCGGCGATATACAGTGCGATCAGGCTGGCTTCGTCATTGTCCATGCCCAAACCGCAAATCACCGCTCGCGCGTAAGGGTCGCCAAAGGGTGCGCGATTACCCGCAAATTCCGGCACGATATGCAGACCTTCGACTAAATCCACCGTTGCTGATTCACTGCGAGCTTGCTGCAAAGCCTGTTCCGCGAGGTACACCGGCAGTGAAAGGCCAGCGGCATCGGCGGCCTGCTGTGCCCTTGCAGCCGCTGGATGCATCTCCAACAGGCGATCGATGGCGGCGCCTGCCGCGCTTTGTCCACCCTCACTCAACCATAAACCCGGCACCATCGCCGAGTAATACGGGCCCCACACACCGGGCACAAATGCGGCCTCACGCGTCGGGGTCATGGTGCAGGATGAGGTGCCGAATACGTAGGCGAGTTTGTCTTCCGGGCTGCCATCTGCGCCCAGCGTACCGACGCCACCTGCATGGGCATCGATTAACCCGGCGGCCACTGGCGTGCCTGCGGGTAAACCGAAGTCGGCGGCGGCCTGAGTGGTTAAACCGCTTCCACATGGCGTGCCAGGTTCGACGATGCGTTGCCCAATGCGCGCAAACTTCTCCTGGGCGAATTCCGGTAAACCAATGGCTTGGAAGTAGTCGCTATCCCAGCGCTGTTCATGCGCCAGATAGTTCCATTTACAGGTGACGGTGCAGGATGAGCGAGCGCTATCGCCCGACGCGCGCCAGCTCAGGTAATCGGTCAGGTCAAAGAAGTGAGCGGCGGCCTGGAACGTCTGCGGGTTGTATGTTTTCAGCCACAATAGTTTTGGCATCTCCATCTCCGGTGAGATGCGTCCGCCCACATAGTCGAGCACCGGATGTTTCGTCGCGTTGATGGCATCGGCCTGCTGCGTCGCGCGATGATCCATCCACACAATGGTATTACGTTCTGCTTCTCCGTTTGGGCTGACGGGCAACGGTTGTCCCTGATCATCGATCACCACCAGCGAGCAGGTGGCATCGAAGCCAATGCCCGCCACCGCAGCGGGATCGATAGCGGCAGTGGCCACCGCCTCGCGCACGCAGTGACTGACCGCCTGCCAAATCTCATTGGCGGATTGCTCCACCACATGACCGTGGGCGCGGAAGGTGGTGATGGACTGCTTTGCATGACCGAGCAGATTTCCCGCGCGGTCAAACACGCCCGCACGAGCGCTGGCCGAACCCACATCGACACCAATCAAATATTTTTCGTTACTCATGCTGCTGCACCTCGGCTGGTTACAGGTCAACGCTGTTGGGGAGGATAACGATATCGCGCACCGTGACACCCGGCGAACGCGTCACCATAAACAGTACCGACTCCGCCACTTCAATGGGCTGCATCAGGCTGCCATTGGCCAGCGCGTCGTCCAGCTTCTCCTGCGGCCAGTCATCGAGCAGGGCAGTGACCACCGGCCCCGGCAGCACTGCACCGACGCGCACACCATGCTGCGCCACCTGACGACGGGTTGAATGCACAAAAGCCTGCACCGCAAATTTGGATGCGGTGTAGATCGGTTCCCAGACCACTGGCACCACGCCCGCAATCGAACTGGTGAAAATGATGTCACCCGATTTCTGCGCGATCAGATGCGGCAGCACCGAACGCACACAGCGAAAGGCCGCGCTGGTGTTGAGTTTCAGTACGCGATCCCAGATATCGGGATCGCCTTCCGCCACCGGCCCGCCAATGTAGGCACCGGCGTTAGCGTGGAAAATATCGAGGCGGCCCGCCAGCTTGAGAATGTCATCGAGAATCCCGTCAACCTGTTTGCCGTCCATCAGGTCAATCTGCAGCGGCAGCGCTTGTGGACCCAGTTCCGCCACCAGCTGCTGCAACTTGTCGCCGTCGCGATCGATCAGGACGACTTTTGCCCCGGCCTGCAGCAGCACTTTGCTGCATTCCAGACCAATACCGGAGGCAGCGCCCGTAATGGCGGCGACTTTTCCGTTGAGTGGGTTATGCATGGAGAAGAGGTTCGAGTTCATCTTATAATCCTTTATCAATGGCGTTTTGGGTGGTGCTCAATCGATGAAGCACAAGTATCACCCCGACTTTTAACCAGCAACAAAAAGCGCAATAAAGGGATGGGTTCTGTGACGGGGATCGGCAAAAACAAGAAAACCACCATTTATGACCTCGCGGAACTCACGGGAGTTTCGGCAAGCGCGGTGAGCGCGATTTTAAGCGGCACCTGGAAGAAGCGGCGCATCAGTGCCAGCACTGCCGAGAAAGTGAGCCGGATTGCGCAAGAGCAGGGCTATGCGCTGAATCGACAGGCCAGCATGCTGCGTACTACGCGCTCGAAAACCATCGGTATGATCGTGCCCAAATACGACAACCGTTATTTTGGCTCAATCGTGGAACGTTTTGAGCAGATGGCGCGCGATCGCGGCCTGTTCCCGGTGATTACCTGCACGCAGCGCGATCCGGATTTGGAACTGGAAGCGGCGCGCACCATGCTCTCCTGGCAGGTGGATTACATGGTAGTGACCGGGGCAACCGATCCGGATCGTATTACTGCACTCTGTCAGGCCTCAGGCGTACCCTCGCTGAATCTTGATCTGCCCGGTTCGCTGGCCCCTTCAGTGATTTCGGATAACTTTCATGGCGCATTGAGCCTGACGCGCAGCCTGCTGGAGAAGTGCCCGCAGCCGCTGATTTTTATCGGTGGCCGTGCCAGCGATCACAACAGTAAAGAGCGCCTGCGCGGCTTTTTGGCGGCACATCAGGAACGAGGCATTTCCGTGCCGGAGGAAAATCTGCTGTTGTGTGGCTATGAGCCGGAAAAAGCGCAAACGGCGTTGAAAAATCACTTTCAGCAGCATGTAACGGGGCAATTTGGCCTGTTTGTGAACTCGACCATTTCGCTGGAAGGGGTGGTGCAGTTTCTGCGTGCTGAGGATCTGTTATCTGATGATAAACATCCGGCGATTGGCTGTTTCGACTGGGATCCGTTCGTCGCGCTGCTGTGTAAAGACATCAGCATGGTGAAACAGGATGTGGCAGGCATGATGGAAACGGTGTTCCGCCTGATGGAAAGCGGCGAGCAGGAAGTGACAGTCGTAGAAGTGCCGGTGCTGCAGATGCAGTAAAAAAGGCGGCAAATGCCGTAATACTTGTCAGTTAAGCATGTGGTGATAACGCAGTCTGGTGCCGCTCAGGGGCTGGCGGTCCTCGCGCCGCTATTCAGCAGCGAACTTCTGTATTCCCTCGGTAACTGCATTTTCAGCCCTTTATGGGGACGCCAGTTGTTATAGTCTTCCATCCATTCCATCAGTTTTTCCATTACGGTCACCGCATCCGGCAGGTCATTCACATACACGTGGTCCCGCTTGAACATTTTAACGAACGATTCAGCCATCCCATTGCTCTCCGGAATGCGCACTGGCGTCGTACACACGATGAACCCGAGTGAGGCGGCGAACGTTCTTGTTGCGTCCGCTATGTAGCAACTGCCGTTATCGGTCAGCCACTAAACGGCGTGTGGCAGATAAAGCGTATTTCCAAAGCGCTTTTCTACACACTCTGTCAGCAGATCCTGCACCATAACGCTGTTTATACCACCTCTTGTTGCCGACCAACCGGTAGCTTCAAGATCACAGAAGTCAAGACTGAACACCACACGCAGGAATTCCTGATTCCAGCAGCGTATTTCGAAGCCATCTGAGCTATTCGGCTTAAGTGTCACGACGTTGTCTGTATGACTGCGTGCTGGCTTTTTATGGCCTGATTTTGCCTGCAACAGGTTTGCCTGCATGATCTCCTGGGGTTAACACGCCAGTTTTGCTCCCTCAGAGCACGATTGAGGCGCACAGTCACGCGGCGATAGCTGTTTGTTACTCACTCGCTGCATGTCTGACGAATAATCGGCAACAGTCGGGCATTATCGTCTTTGCTGTAGCATGCTAACCGGTGCTGGCGTTTATCCAGCAACCGGTCATTCAGATTCGAGCGCGACACCCATAGCACTTCGGCTATTCGGATGAGGTGATATCGTCCGGTGGCAGCAATAGCATGCGCGATATCAACTTTTTTGCAGAGCTATCTTAAGCGCGTCCCAAAGGATTTCGGCTTCCATCGTTTTGCGTCCCAGCATTTGTTCAAGATGTTTGACTTTTTTCTCCAGCGTTTTGACTTCGGAGACGCTGACTTACCACCATCGTTCATGAGTCGTTTCCACTTAAAAGAAGACTGGGTGTGATGCCATATTGCCGGGCAATAAATGAGGCGGTGTAGCCGAGCTTAATGGCGAGCGCAACAAAACGGGCTTTCTCTTAGGGAGTATAACGACGGCGCTTTTTCTCGCCAATGATCACTCCGATTCTTTGCACAGGACACTCCTTAAACATAGCTCTATGACTATGTCTTATTGGTGATGAGTCCGGTTGAAATGAGGGCTCTTACAAGAACGCTGTTAGAACTTTCACATGTGAACGTTTTGGGATATGAAGGAAAGAGATATAGGTTCACACTGGCCGTAGACAACCTATCCAAGCCTGGCCACAGTTGAAGGTTAAAGTATCATTCTAGCTATAGCTCAGGTTGGGATATAGACGTGCTAGCGACCTTGCTAAATTAGTAATCCATGAATTGTTTGGTATGGAGGAGTCGATTAATGGTCTGCATTATTAACTATTGGGCTTTTTTAAAACCAATTTAATTACACCGCTCGCTTAGCGATGACGAATCTTGCGTTCAGCGAGCAGCTTTTTTTGATATAATTTCAATTACATATTATGGCCTGGCTGATTCATGGCTTTAAGATAGTGTTCATATAATGAAATAAAGATGTTATCAATCAGCACTAGCATAGAAAAGTAAATGAAGTAATTTTCATATTGATAATTTTCGTTTAACAATGCCTTTAAAGTTGGAAGATTCTGTTGGTAAGAAAGAGTGTTGTGAGCGACTCTGTTTCGGTGTTTATATAAATAATCGTACATATCGATAAGGTCTTTTTCAATGTTATTTCCTATGTTTTTTTTATTTACAAAGAGATTCTCTTTAGTGGCGAAATATTTTTCGGTAATCTTTGACCAAAGGGATTCGTACTCAAAGTAATATTTTTTAGCCCAAATCAATAAATTGGTGCTTTCAAAGGAGCTTATTATTGCGTCATTAGTGTTTTGTAATATTAGACTATTCTCTATCAAACCATCTTCGAATTTTGATTCACTGTGTTTTTCTATTTGTTTAATTAAATCCTTGTAAATGTCCTTTTTTTCTTGATAATTTGAGCATTCGCCATAAGGATTTAAATTGAACCTTTGATATCTATATTCATAATCATTTGTGGCAAGTTCCCAGCAGATGCATTTCATTTTTTGTTCTTGAGCACCTGTCATCTTAAGTAAAGCTGACTGCATTACATAATCACATAACGGATAGGTTTCTACACCTGAACCTATACCAATACATGCAGATGTTACATCTACGAGAATATCTTTTATGGGGGATAATATAAATTTATTATGATTCATTGATTGTATGCGCCCCATAGATAGCAATAGAATCTGATATTCTCTCTCTAAGATGGCCTAAGTTGTTAGGGCTTTTTAAATGAGAACTGTCAGATTTGTATTTGGCTATTTTATTTTCTAAATTTTCAAGTATGTTCTCCTTGTTTGATGTATCAATCTGTTTCTTTTCGAAAAGAATGTGATAAATAATACCAAACAGGTAAGTATCTAGTTCAATAATGGATGTGTATTTTTTTAGTAAATCCATCTCAGTCAACGTTTTCTCTAGTTTATCTAAGTGAACTTGATATTCCTTGTCTGGAAAAACACTCAATAAATTTCCAAATATATCAGAATCCTCCCCGTTTATTGCGAAGAAAATATATTCTTCGTATAGTTTCTCCATTTTCTGCTTGTAGCCACGAGCTATCTTTAAACTATCTCCATCAATATGATATTGTGATAAAAGTGCCAGATATCGAATGAAGTCGGCTTTTGATTCACTACTAACAAGCTTAATTATAATTTTCTTGGAAAAATCTGGATCAAATAACCCAACCAATTCTTGGTCTAGAAAGTATAAAGAAGCTCTACTTTCTTGTGGCAATAGTGGTTCTCCTTGGATGTTTATATTTCTAAATACTGATGAGTAATATCTTTGTTGTGTCTTTTCATCAGATGCTTGAGGGACTAAGTATGAAAACCCAAGGAAATTACTATCTAAGAACTCATCAGTTATGTTCAGGTTAGTGTTTTTATAGTTTCCTGGATGAATGTTACGTAAAATATCTTCTTTGCTTTTTCCCTTTTTAACTAAACTTTTGAAGTTCCACTCTAGAATGTTGTCATAAAGTTCATCGTTATTGTCATCATCGTTATCGTTGGCAAAGGGATCAAGTTTGAATTTATGATTTGCAGCATCAGGGTAGAGACCTAAATATGCAAGTAAAATACTTGTTACCCTCTGTTGGCCATCCAATAGTAAGTTTTCATTACTGTCTCCAAATTTGAATGCGCCAATAGTTACAGGAGGAACAAACTGCTTTTTCTTAAATGTTTCAATGAGCGTTTCGACCTTCTTCTCATTCCAAACGAAATAACGTTGATAGTCAGGTAAAACTATATTTTTCTTTAACACTAAGTCAATCCAGTGACGTAGTGAGTACTCTCCGTAATATACTCTATTTTCCATTTTCACTAACTCCCAGTTTTTCAATGATTTTCTAACCTTTCCCTGTAATGGTCAACTAAAATCGGTCACTTCTTTGGAGTGCTAGAAACTTGCTCTGACATTAGCTAAAAGTATGATTTAGTGAGTGTTATCTTTCTTGTGATTACCGCTATTATGACTGGCGACAAGGGTAGATAAGATGTTCAAGCACACGGAGATGTCAAACAAAGCTGGTTTAAGCAATATATCGAAATCAGATCTTGAATTTGGCATAGAGAAAGATGTCTTCCAAGCTACCAGCACTACTGAATCTCGCCATCAATAAGTTTGTGCTAACAAGCTTTGGGGTATAAACGCATTTGAAGAGGCAGTGTATCGATGAGTCGATAAATGAAAGCCAGAGAACGAGGCTCTGGCCTATCAGTTTTTTTACAGTAAGAACGTGTATAGGTGGGTTTTCTATATTAACCCCTCATAGTAACAAACTCTTCCGCCGCAGTCGGGTGAATCGCCACGGTGTTGTCGAAGTCTTTCTTGGTAGCGCCCATCTTCAGTGCCACTGCGAAGCCTTGCAGCATCTCATCCATACCGTTACCGATACCGTGAATGCCGACAATCTTCTCCTCCGCGCCGACACACACCAGCTTCATGCGGCACGGCTGGCGATGCTGGGTGACAGCGGTGTACATCGCGGTGAAGGAAGATTTATACACTTTCACCTGATCGTCGCCGTACTGCTCGCGCGCCTGCGGTTCGGTCAATCCAACGGTACCAATCGGTGGATGGGTGAATACCACGGTTGGCACATTGCTGTAATCCAGGTGCTCGTCGGGCTTGTTGTTGAACAGGCGTTCTGACAGACGACGCCCTGCGGCGACGGCCACTGGCGTCAACTCCACAGCACCGGTGTTGTCACCGACCGCATAAATGCCTTTCACGTTGGTGTTCTGGAACTTATCAACGTTGATATAGCCTTTGTCGTTCAGCGCCACGCCGGTCACGGAGAGGTTGAGATTGTCGGTAGCCGGTTCGCGGCCAATCGCCCACACCAGGCAATCGACGGTTTGCTCATGACCGCTTTCCAGTTGCAGTGTCAGACTGCCGTCAGCGTTCTTGATCACCGCTTTTGGAATCGACTCGGTATGCAGCGTTGGGCCTTCGGCCTGCATCACTTCTACCAGCGTATCGACAATCAGCGGATCGAAGCTGCGCAGCGGCGCGTGTTTGCGCACAAACAGATGGGTTTCGGCACCCAGTGCGTTGACCACACCGGCCAGCTCCACCGCGATATACCCTGCGCCCACCACCGCAACACGCTTCGGCAATGCATCCAGCTCGAAGAAACCGTCAGAGTCGATACCGTATTCCGCGCCAGGTACTTTGGGATGACTTGGACGACCGCCGGTGGCGATCAGGATGTGATCGGCCGTGATGGTTTCGCCGTTCACTTCCACGGTGTTGGCATCAATAAAGCGGGCGAAGCCTTTGATCACTTCAACGTTATTTTTACCCAGCACGTTATCGTATGAGGTATGAATACGGTCGATGTAAGCGCTGCGGTTTTTCACCAGCACTGACCAGTCAAAATGGTTCACGGTGGTATCGAAACCGTAGTCCGGGCCGTACAGGTGGATAGCTTCGGCAATCTGCGCGGCATGCCACATCACTTTTTTCGGCACGCAGCCAACGTTGACACAGGTGCCGCCCAATTCTTTCGCTTCGATCAGCGCGCATTTCTGGCCATGCATCGCTGCACGGTTAATCGAGGCGATACCGCCGCTGCCGCCGCCGATGGCGAGGTAGTCAAAATGTCGGGTCATCCGGAATGTCCATCTGTTGGAAGAAAATTGGCATAGAGTGTAACGCTGCTTGTGTAAGCCGCGCAAAGGTTCGGCCTATGATTATGATAGGGTTAAATCTAGGTTCCGCTTACATGGAAGACATTATGCATCTGACTTTTCTCGGCACCGGCGCGGGTGCGCCGAGCCTGCAACGTAACGTCACGGCGATTGCACTGACGCTGTCGAAACGGGGCGACACCTGGCTGTTCGACTGCGGTGAAGCCACTCAGCACCAGTTTATGCGCTCTGCACTCAAGCCGAGCAAGCTGGAAAAAATCTTTATTACCCATCTGCACGGTGACCACATCTTTGGCCTGCCGGGTTTACTGACCAGCCGCTCAATGGCCGGGCTGCTGGAACCGATGACGATATATGGTCCGAAAGGCATCAAACAGTTTGTTGAGACAGCGCTTAGCCTCAGTGGCTCTTACACCGGATTTCCGCTGGAGATCGTGGAAATTGAAGCGGGCGAAGTGCTGGATGATGGCGAGTTCCGCGTCATTGCCTATCCAATGAATCATGTGGTCGAGTGCTATGGCTATCGCATTGAGCAGCATGACAAGCCGGGCTTTCTTGATGCGCCACGACTGAAAGCAGAAGGCGTGCCGCGTGGGCCCTGGTATCAGGATTTGAAAGAGGGCAAATCCATCCGGCTAGAAGACGGGCGTGAGATTAATGGCGCGGCGTATCTTGGCCCGGCGACCAGGGGCAAAGTGGTGGCGATATTCGGTGATACCGGTCCGACCGAAGTGGCGCTTGAGCTGGCGGTTGGTGCGGATGTGATGGTGCACGAAACCACGCTGGAAGCCGCAATGGCCGAAAAAGCCAATGGTCGCGGCCACTCCACCACGATTCAGGCTGCCGAAGTAGCAAAACTGGCAGGTGCAAAACGCATGATCGCCACGCACTTCAGTTCGCGTTATTTGTCGAGCGATCGGGAGAGACTGCTGGCGGAGTGCCAGTCGGTATTTGCAGCGACCGAGCTGGCACGTGATTTTGCGGTGTTCGAAATTTAGTGCTGCAACGCCGGATAGGTGAAGAACAGCAGGTGCGTCATGTTGAACAGGAAGTGGACGCCGGTGGCGACCCACACGCGCCCGCTCCAGTGCCACGCCAGGCCGTAAATCAATCCGGCCAGAGTCGCGAAGACCACTAACATCATCCCGCCAGGGAAATGCGCCAGCCCAAACAGCACTGACGCAATCAACAGCGCCGCCACGCCACCGATTTTCTGGCGCAGGCGCTGTTGCACATAGCCGCGGAAGAACGCCTCTTCTGCCAGCGAGACAAAGAACAGGTTTGCCAGCATAAAGCTGCCGAGCCAGTCCGGCCAGTGTGGCTCAATCGCCAGTCCACCCAGCAGCACGGCGACGTACAGCAGCAGCGGGATCGCCGCCAGTAACAGCAGCCACAGAATCTTATGCGGTGCGGGAAACTTCTGCGTACGGAACAGCGTGGGCAAGGCAGCCAGCAGCACAAAGGGAATCAGCGCTTTATCAAAGTTGTAGTAGAAGCTGAACGGCACACTGTTGGGGCCAACCTGCATCTCCTCGATCTGGCGCGGGTTGTTAAAGCCCGGCAACAGGTGCAGGAACAGGCCGCCGGCGATCAGCACCAGCAGTGCTTCGCTGATGAGCAACACGGCACGGTTGGTGGGATTCTCCACCCGCACCCACGCCAGCAAAGCGATGGCACCTAAAATGGCGAGAGCAGGCCAGTCCAGCACATCCTGGAACAGGCCCATTATCGTCGCCAATAACAGCAGTAGTACGGCAAGGCGTTTGGCAGGCGACAGCACAGTGAGTGCGCCAGCCAGAATGATCCACATAAAGAGTGTCCTTAGAAGGGCAACGGCAAAGGGCGGCCCAGGAGCCGCACCCGACAAGCCGGTTATTCTGGAACGATCTGCGTCACGCTGTAGTGACCAGTACCCGCCGGCACCAGCTTCTTATGCAGCCACGGCAACAGTTCTTCCATCTGCGCTTTCAGTTTCCACGGCGGGTTAATCACGATCATGCCGGAGGCGGTCATACCGCGTTGATCGCTATCCGGGCGCACCGCCAGTTCGATCTGCAGAATGTTGCGGATGTTGCTGGCTTCCAGGTCTTTAATCATGTGCTTAATTTGCTGGCGCAGCACCACTGGATACCACAGTGCATACACACCGGTAGCAAAGCGTTTGTAACCTTCCTGAATGCCTTTCACCACGTCCTGATAATCGCTTTTCATTTCGTACGGCGGATCGATCAGAATCAGACCACGGCGGCTCTGTGGAGGCAGTTTGGCTTTTAACTGCTGATAGCCGTCGCCACGTGCTACGCGTGCGCGCGCATCTTTACTGAATTCAGAACGCAGCAGCGGATAGTCGCTGGAGTGCAGTTCGGTCAGCTCCAGCTTGTCCTCTTCACGCAGCAGGTAGCGGGCGATCAGCGGCGAGCCTGGATAGTAGCGCAAGGTGCCATGCGGGTTGAGGTTGCGAACGGCCGTCAGATAAGGCTTCAGCAGTTCTGGCGCGTCCGGCTGCTGCCAGATGCGCGCAATGCCTTCCAGATATTCACCGGTACGCTCGGCGTGCTCTCCGCTCAGCTGGTAACGTCCGGCACCGGCGTGGGTATCCAGATAGAGGAAAGGTTTTTCCTTCTCCATCAGGGCGGTGAGGATCAGGCTTTCAACGGTATGTTTGAGCACGTCGGCATGGTTGCCGGCATGAAAACTGTGGCGATAACTCAGCATAAAAAAGAGGGGTCCGCGGTTGGATCAAAGGAGATAAAAACATCGTGTGTGGCGCGATTATAGCCGCGCTGCGTAAAAATTGCTGACGTTTCGGCGCTCGCGCTTTTTTCTTTACCGGTCCACTCTCAGTAGCATTGATTTTCACGTTCACTGACCGCATGTTAGAAAGATTGCGTCGCGCCTTTGCGCGCCACCCCCACTCCATGAAGAAAGGACTGCGCTTATGACCAATCCGTTACTCACCCCTTACACGCTTCCGCCGTTTTCCGCGATCAAACCTGAGCACGTGGTTCCTGCTGTGACTGAAGCGCTGAACAACTGCCGCGCTGAAGTTGAACGCGTTGTAGCACAGGGTGCACCTTACACTTGGGACAATTTAGTGCAGCCATTGGCGGAAGTGGATGACCACTTAAGCCGCATTTTCTCACCGGTGAGCCATCTCAACTCGGTGAAGAACAGCCCGGAACTGCGTGAAGCTTACGAGCAAACGCTGCCGCTGCTGTCCGAATACAGCACCTGGGTAGGCCAGCATGAAGGCCTGTATCAGGCTTATCGCGATCTGAAACAGGGCGACAACTATGCCGCGCTGGATATCGCCCAGAAGAAAGCGGTGGATAACGCACTGCGTGATTTTGAGCTGTCCGGTATCGGTCTCGATAAAGAAAAACAAAAACGCTATGGTGAAATCGCGGCGCGTCTGTCTGAACTCGGTTCGACTTACAGCAACAACGTGCTCGACGCCACTATGGGCTGGAGCAAGCTGATCACCGACGAAGCGGATCTGGCGGGCATGCCGGAAAGTGCGCTGGCGGCGGCGAAAGCGCAGGCCGAAGCCAAAGAGCAGGAAGGCTGGTTGCTGACGCTGGATATCCCAAGCTACCTGCCGGTGATGACCTACTGCGACAACGCGGCGCTGCGTGAAGAGATGTACCGCGCTTATTCAACGCGTGCTTCTGAGCAGGGTCCAAATGCCGGTAAATGGGATAACGGCCCGATCATGGGCGAAGAGCTGGCATTGCGCCACGAGCTGGCACAGCTGCTCGGTTTTGACTCCTTCGCGCATAAATCACTGGCGACCAAAATGGCGGAAAATCCGGCGCAGGTGATCGACTTCCTGACCGACCTCGCCAAACGTGCGCGTCCGCAAGGTGAGAAAGAGTTAGCCCAGCTGCGCGCCTTCGCCAAAAAAGAGTGTGGCGTTGACGAGATGAATCCGTGGGATCTCACTTACTACGGTGAGAAACAAAAACAGCATCTGTACACCATCAGCGATGAGCAACTGCGTCCGTACTTCCCGGAAGAGCGTGCGGTGAGCGGTCTGTTCGAAGTGGTGAAACGCATTTATGGCATTACAGCCAAAGAGCGTAAAGACGTCGATGTTTACCACCCGGACGTGCGCTTCTTCGACCTGTTCGATGAAAGCGGCGAGCTGCGCGGCAGTTTCTATCTTGACCTGTATGCGCGTGAGCACAAGCGTGGCGGGGCGTGGATGGACGATTGCGTCGGTCAGATGCGTAAAGCCGACGGCAGCTTGCAGAAGCCAGTGGCGTACCTCACCTGTAACTTCAACCGTCCGGTACAGGGCAAACCTGCGCTGTTTACCCACGATGAAGTCACCACCTTGTTCCATGAGTTTGGGCACGGCTTGCACCACATGCTGACGCGCATCGAAGCGCCGGGCGTATCTGGTATCAGCGGTGTGCCATGGGATGCGGTCGAGCTGCCAAGCCAGTTTATGGAAAACTGGTGCTGGGAGCCGGACGCGCTGGCGTTTATCTCCGGCCACTACGAGACCGGCGAACCGTTGCCGAAAGATCTGCTGGATAAGATGTTAGCGGCGAAGAACTATCAGGCGGCGCTGTTTATCCTGCGTCAGCTGGAGTTCGGCCTGTTCGACTTCCGCATGCACACCGAATTCAATCCGGAAAAAGGCGCGCAAATCCTCGAAACCCTGCGTGAAGTGAAGAAGCAGGTTGCCGTGGTGCCAAGCCCGGAGTGGGGCCGTTTCCCGCATGCGTTTAGCCACGTCTTCGCTGGCGGTTATGCCGCAGGTTACTACAGCTACCTGTGGGCGGATGTGCTGGCAGCGGATGCTTACTCACGCTTCGAAGAAGAGGGCATCTTCAACCGTGAAACCGGCCAGTCGTTCCTCGACAACATCCTGACGCGCGGCGGTTCCGAAGAGCCAATGGAGCTGTTCAAACGCTTCCGTGGCCGTGAACCACAGCTGGACGCGATGCTGGAACACTACGGAATTCAGGGATAAGCCTGCTTGTGAAAATCGGTTTAATCGATGAATCAGGCGCCGGAGACGGCGCCTTATTACATCTGGCGCAGCGCTGGGGCTTACAGCATGACGATCAGGCCGTAATGGCACTGGTGCTGACGCCGGAGCGCCTCGAGCTGCGCAAACAGGATGAGCCCAAACTGGGCGGCATCTTTGTGGATTTTGTCACCGGTGCCATGGCGCATCGCCGCAAGTTTGGTGGCGGTCGCGGCGAGGCGGTGGCGAAAGCGGTGGGCATTAAAGGTGGCTATTTGCCGGACGTGATCGACGCGACGGCAGGATTGGGGCGCGATGCCTTTGTGCTGGCAGCGCTGGGTTGCCGGGTGCGCATGCTGGAACGCCATCCGGTGGTTGCGGCTCTGCTGGATGATGGTTTGCGTCGTGGCTATGAAGATGCGGAGATCGGCGGCTGGCTGCGTGAACGGCTGACGCTGCTGCATGTGGTGAGTCAGCAGGCGTTGAGTGATATCACGCCCGCGCCAGATGTGGTGTATCTCGATCCGATGTATCCCCATCGTCAAAAGAGCGCGATGGTGAAGAAGGAGATGCGGGTGTTTCAGTCGCTGGTCGGTGCTGATGATGACGCCGATGCGCTGCTGGAACCCGCTCGCCGTCTGGCGAAGAAACGTATTGTGGTGAAACGCCCGGATTACGCGCCGCCGTTAGCGGGTGTGGCAACCCAATCGGCGGTGGTGACCAAAAGCCATCGCTTTGATATTTATCCGCCGTTGGTATGAGTCTGCCTGCTGGCGTCGCGACGTGATTATCGCGCGGGGTTTAAAGACGCGCGATGCATTACGCCACTACCAAAAAAACAGGGCCATTACTGGCCCTGTTTTTATTCGTCTTCTTCGTCACGCAGCGGCACAATCAGCATATCAATATGTACCGTATTGATCAGCTGGCGCGCGGATGACATCAGCTTGCTCCAGAAATCCTGATGGTGGCCACAGACCACTAAATCCACTTCATATTTCTTAATCGCATCCACCAGCACCTGGCCAAGATCGCCACTGCCGCTCAGGGTTTCACTGATCGGATAACCGGCGTTGGTAGAAAGCTCTTTCAGCGCGGTGTGCGTCTCTTCAGAAATGCGTTTCTGCATGTCGCCCAGATTGACGTCAATCAGCCCGGTGTAGAGGTCTGAATAGTTCACATCAACGTGGATCAGCGAGATTTTTGCATCGTAAGGGCGGGCCAGTGAAACGGCTTTATCAACCAGCAGCTGGCTTTCTGGGGAAAGGTCTACGGCAATCAGGATATGTTTATAGGCCATGATAAAACTCCTTCTCAAGATTCTGGGGGCAACCCGTTGTTTGCCTTCACGGCAGGCGTTGTCCTTTGCGCACAATGGCGATGAAGCGCCGCCAGCCATCATTTATGCCATCAGGCGTATGTTGTTATGTTTTGAGTATAGCCAGAGTTGTTAACAAATGCTGCAATCCACGGCTCGCTTGTGAGGAAGATCAAGCGCTATCGCAATTTTCACTCGCGGTGAACGAAAATCATCGCTGGAAAAAAATTGAACAGATCTCCTACACTGAAAATGAGTGCCACTGCCGTCTGGGTAACGCGCTCGGGCTCGCATAACAACAATGCAATTCGATTCATCTGTGGCTGGTTAATTTCCCGTGGGGCGTCTACAGCATTTCCCCGCTGCCTTCGACGTCATTGCGGCTCCAGCTGGGAGGGGAACATGATCAGCACTATCGCGCTTTTTTGGGCTCTGTGTGTGGTTTGTCTGGTGAATATGGCGCGCTACTTCTCTTCTTTGCGCTCGCTATTGGCTGTGCTACGCGGTTGCGATCCACTGCTGTATCAATATGTGGATGGGGCGGGTTTCTTCACGTCTCATGGTCAGCCGAGCAAGCAGGTGCGACTGGTGCGTTATATCTGGGATAAACGCTATCGCGATCATCACGACGACGAATTTATTCGCCGCTGCGAGCGCGTGCGCAGGCAGTTTGTCTTGACCAGTGGGCTCTGTTTTTTGGTGGTGGTGAGTCTGGTTGGCCTGGCGATCTGGCATTAAATAGCGGCAATAAAAAAGGGCGACCTGTGTTGAACAGTCGCCCTCTTGTTTGCCGTTGAAGGCTTAGATAATTTTCAGCGCGATCCAGTAGAGCGAACCTGACAGCACAATACACACCGGCAGGGTGAACACCCACGCCATGGCGATGTTTTTGATAGTACGGCTCTGTAATCCACCGCCATCAACCAGCATGGTTCCGGCAACCGATGACGACAGGATATGCGTGGTCGAAACCGGCATTCCGGTATAGCTCGCGACACCAATCGACACGGCCGCAGTGACCTGCGCTGACATGCCTTGCGCATAGGTCATGCCTTTCTTACCGATTTTCTCACCGATGGTGGTCGCCACGCGACGCCAGCCAATCATGGTGCCAATGCCGAGTGCTAATGCCACTGCCATAATGATCCAGATCGGTGCGTACTCTACGGTGCCCAGCAGATCGCCCTTCAGCTTGTTGAGGAAGCGCTTATCGTCCGGGGTGGTCTCTGGCAGCTTCGCCGCTTTATCGGCCGTGTCCGAGACACACATCAGCAGGCGACGCATCTGACTGCGTTGATCAACCGTCAGTTGGTCATAGCTGTTCAGATTGGTCAGCAAGAGTTGGGCACGATTAATAGCCTGCAGCGCACGGCTGCTATCGCAATGGAACTCATGCGGACCGCCCACAGATTCTTCCGGCGTTGGCACCGCTGGCGGCGCCATCTGGACGATATGCGTGAGTGAATCACTATGCTGCTGGTAATACTGTTCCAGATGATTGACCGCATCGCGCGTCCGGGTGATGTCATAACCCGAAGCGTTCATGTTGACCACGAAACCAGCGGGTGCCACACCAATCAGCACGAGCATAATCAAGCCAATGCCTTTCTGACCATCGTTCGCACCGTGAGAGTAGCTCACGCCAATTGCCGAGACGATCAAGGCGATACGCGTCCAAAACGGTGGCTTCTTCTTGCCATCGATCTTTTCACGGTCAGCCGGTGTCATATGGATGCGCGAACGTTTAGGGGTTCCGCTCCAGTAACGACGCAGGATGAAAATCAATGAACCCGCAATCACCAGACCGACAATCGGTGACAGAATCAGAGACAGGAAAATATTGATCACTTTCGGCAGGTTGAGTGCGTCAACGACCGAGGTGCCGGTCATCAGTGCATTGGTGAGACCAATACCGATAATCGCGCCGATCAAGGTGTGAGAACTGGATGCCGGCAAGCCCAGATACCAGGTGCCAAGGTTCCAGATGATGGCTGCCAGCAGCATGGAGAACACCATGGCGAGGCCGTGTGCAGAACCTACATTCAGCAGTAAATCCGTTGGCAGCATATGCACGATGGCATAGGCCACGCTTAAACCACCCAGCAAAACGCCTAAGAAGTTGAAAACACCCGCCATCACAACCGCCAATTGCGCCCGCATCGCGCGGGTATAAATGACTGTAGCGACTGCGTTAGCAGTGTCGTGGAAACCGTTGATTGCCTCATAGAACAAGACAAACAGCAGAGCTAATACCAAAAACAGGCCGGTACTGAGGTCAAGACCAGCGAACAGATGTAGCATAAACGTTACGCCATTTTTTGGAGGACATGAACGCGGCGCATTATCGGCGACAACCCGCATGATGTGAAAGGAAAATATAGTCCTTTTTTGTCTTAAAATTGCCACAAACCCGGTCAGACAAGGTAAAAAGACTGAAAAATAAGCGAGTTACAATATGACACATTTACGGCATTTTTTTGACGCTGGCGCGAAATGCCGCAGATCTCTACAATCACCGCCTTTCAATTATGTGGATTAAGCACTGTGGACAAGTTTGACGTTATCGTAATAGGTGCAGGCGCTGCCGGCATGTTCTGTGCGGCGCAGGCAGGGCAGTTGGGTCGTCGTGTGCTGTTGCTGGATAACGGCAAAAAGGCGGGACGTAAAATCCTGATGTCCGGCGGTGGCCGCTGTAACTTCACCAATATGTACACCGAACCGGCGGCATATCTCTCGCACAACCCGCATTTCAGCAAGTCGGCACTGGCGCGTTACACCCAGTGGGACTTCATCGATCTGGTGAATCGCCACAAGATTGCATATCACGAGAAAACCCTTGGCCAACTGTTCTGCGATGATTCGGCGCAGCAGATCGTGGATCTGCTGTTAAAAGAGTGCGAAGTCGGACAAGTCACCGTGCGTTTGCGCAGTGAAGTGCTGAGCGTGACGCGTGATGAAAATGGCTACAGGCTACAGTTGAATGGCTCCGAGGTGCAGGCAGAAAAGCTGGTGATCGCGAGTGGGGGATTATCGATGCCGGGTCTCGGGGCAACGCCGTTTGGCTACAAAGTGGCCGAGCAGTTTGGTTTGAAAGTCTTCCCGACGCGCGCTGCACTGGTGCCTTTCACCCTGCATAAGCCGTTGCTGGAGCAGCTAAACACGCTGTCGGGTGTGGCGCTGCCCACCACCATTACGGCGCAGGACGGCACGCTGTTTAAAGAAGCGATGCTGTTTACCCATCGCGGCTTGTCGGGTCCGGCGGTGCTGCAAATTTCCAGCTACTGGCAGCCAGGGGAATTTGTCACCATTAATCTGTCACCGGAGACCTCGCTCGATGATTTCATCAACGTGCAGCGCGAGGCACATCCGAACCTCAGCCTGAAAAACAGCCTGGCGAAAATTTTGCCGAAGCGCTTGGTCGAAGTGCTCCAGGAGTTGAAGCAGATCCCGGATGTCACCCTGAAACAACTCAACAGTAAGCAGCAGGCCGAGTTGGTCACTACGTTGCATCAGTGGCGCGTGCAGCCAAATGGCACCGAAGGCTACCGTACCGCCGAAGTGACGATGGGCGGCGTCGATACCACACAGCTCTCTTCCAAAACCATGGAAGCGCGTGACGTGCCCGGCCTTTACTTCATCGGCGAAGTGGTGGATGTCACCGGTTGGCTCGGTGGATATAACTTCCAGTGGGCGTGGAGTTCAGCGTGGGCGTGCGCGCAGGCGCTGTAAATTATCACGTCGCCATTAATGGCGATGCTACTGCGCGAATACGAAGTTCAGCTTGATGGTGAGGTTACAGCGCTAATGCCTGGCGCTGCGTAACGGCGTCGCTACAGCACTAACGCTAGGTTTTGCCTGATAGCGACGTTGCAACCCACATCCACGGATTGAGGGGGCGGCGACGAAACACCCCCAATGCGTGTTTTTTTGCAGTGTGCGCATTGATGCGCACCTGGCATTATTGAGCGGCTTTACCCGCTAACGTCGCTGCAGGTGTCAGGTTTTTCGGCTGCTCGTGCAGCAATACCTGCCCCAGCAGGCTATCGCTGTTGACCACGCCGTACTTCAGATGCGTTGCGATATATTTGCGGTCAAAGCTGGTGAGTTTGTACACCGGTGGCAACACCTCTGGTAAAGCATCCACCATCAGCATGCGGCTCAGTTTCACCGGACGCCAGCCGCTCAGCGTTTGATACAATAACGCACCGGCTTCCGCTTTGCGTAAGTAGAAGTTGTAGTGATTCTCTTCCCGCAGCGCCTGCTGCTGAGCGATATACACCACCAGATAATCCGGCGTCTTGATACCCTGCAGAATGGTGTCGTAGTTCGGCAGCGCCAATAATTGCTGGAAGAAGGCCTCGGAGCCTAACTCCACAATCGGGCGGAAGCAGTGCAGCCAGCGGCCGATAAAGGCATTGTTTTTCGGCGCGGCGAGAAACCAGGATTCCATAACCGGATAAGCGCGATCGCGGGTGGATTCCTCGCGATAAAAAGCGACCAGGTCATAACGCTCATCCACATTCACCGCTAACAGCTCATCAAGGCTGCGATTGAGGATAATGGTGGCATCCATCCAGATTCCACCATAACGATGCAGCAGCTCCAGGCGAATCACATCGCTTTTGTGCGAAGCCCGCATCCCCGCGTGGACAAACTTCAGGTCGGGTAAATAGTCGTGCAGATTGAGATTGTTGATCACCGTCAGCGTATAGCCAGGGTTTTCACGGGCAATCTTGTCGACAAAAATCTGGACTTCAGCCGGGAGCTTTTCACTTTCCCAGTACATCCAAACCTGACGCGGAATGGGCGCAGGCGGATTAGCGCGAGCCTGCAAGTTGATATCCTGCTCGGCTGAGGGGTGGTAGGCGGGAAGGCGTTTGCGTGTGGTCAGCTTTTTTTCCGCCAGCAACGCCAGCGAAATCAAATGCATTTTAAGTTTATGGTTGGACATCATCATTCCTGTAACCCTGTCGGCCGCTATCCCAGCTTTTGCCGCTTTAAGGCGAAAAACTGGCCCTGTGACAGCGGGCACGATGAAGCGCGAATGGCGCGAAAAGTGGCTCAAAATTAACAAACAGCGCCGAACTGCTCAATAAATAAACTCTGAAAAAGTCACTTTAAGAGAATACGCAGGCGGCGTTCACTTGCCGTGCCGTTAGCGTGGGTGTTTAAGGGCTGTTAACCGATGAATCTGTTAAGATCGCCGCGTTTTTTCAAACAGGCCCATGATTCCATGTTCAAACTTAAATTCCTTCTGCCCGTGCTTATCGTCATCAGCGCGGCTGTCTGGTGGCTGATGCCGCACTATAGCGATGAAGACAAAGGCTATTACATCGCCATGTTCTGCACCTTGACCCATGACGGGCGCGACAACTCACCCCAGGCAATGCAGCAGATCATTGAAGGCAGCAACTCGGACTATGCGCTGCAGAAAATTCATTTCCAGTCAGGTCTGGCAGAACATCTGCAAAGCGTGTGGCAGGATTTGTCAGCGGGGCAGCAACAGCAGGCGCGGCAGGACGGTCTGTCCTGCCGCAAGGTGATGTCTGAAAAGTTATTACCGGGTAAAGCAGTGCAGTGATTAATGAACGGGCAGCGCTAATACCGCGTCGGTGGTTTTGATCTCGGCAAACACATCAGCAACGCCTGCCAATGCGCTCTGCTGCAGCACCTTGTGATCGACCACCTGGTTATCCCAGGTCGCCAGATCGCGCGTGGCGGTGGCATCTTCCGGGATGATGACCGAGTAACCAAGCGGTACGGCATCACGTGCGGTGGACGACACGCACATATGGGTCATCAGACCGGTGACAATTAACTGTTTGATGCCCAGACTGTCGAGTTGTTGTTTCAGATCGGTTCCCACGAAAGAACTCGGTGTGGCTTTGGTAATGACACGATCATTTTTGCCCGGCTGCAAATCCTTGTGGAATTCAGCGAAGCGGCTGCCTTTGGCGAACAGCGGGCCATCTGCCGCGCCTTCATGGCGGACGAAGAACACTGGCATGCCATGCTTGTGTGCAAACTCAACCAGGCGCTTACTGTTTTGCAGCGCTTTCATACCGTCTGGAATGGGCATTTTGCCGCCAGCGAAGTATTCGTTCTGAATATCAATCACGATGACCGCGGTTTGATTGGCTGTCAGCTGGCTGGTGGCGGTGGCACCGCTCATTGTACGAATGGTCGGTGCATTTTCAGCTTTGTGTTCTTCGGCAATAGCACTGCCAGAAATTGCCATCGCTAATGCTAAGGTTCCTGAAGCAAAAAAGTTTTTCATCGCTAATAATCTCTTTGAATGAGAAGTCAGGGTGACTTCCGATGCACAGCAGTATGGCGATTGTGCCTAAAGTGAAGGAGTACTGCGCATGACAAATAACGTTCACTTTGCGCCAAAAATGGCGCACCTGGATGCGCCCATCAAGGTCGGTATTGTGGTGTTTGACGACATCATCCCGTTTCATCTTTCCGTTCCCTGTGCGGTGTTTGAGAAGGCGGAACGCGAAGATGGCCGAGCTTGCTACCAGTTAATGATCTGTGCCACCCACGCCGGTCCGCTCCGCACCAACAGCGGTTTTTCGATTGTCGCGGAGCATGAACTGGCTATGCTGGCCGAAGCGGATATGGTGGTGGTGCCCAGCTGGAGCGATCCTGCCGTTGCGCCACCGCCCGCGTTGTTGCAAGCGTTACAGCAGGCTGCCCAGCGTGGTGCTCAGATTGTTGGCTTGTGTCTTGGCGCCTTTGTGCTGGGAGCCGCTGGCTTGCTGCAACAGCAGCGCGCCACGACACACTGGCGTTGGATGAGTGATTTTGAACGGCTTTACCCCGATGTGACGATTGACCGTGACGTGTTGTATATCGACGAAGGGCAGATTGTGACCTCAGCGGGCACTGCAGCGAGTATCGATTGCTGCCTGCATCTGGTGCGTGAACAGTGTGGAGTGGATGTGGCCAATAGTGTGGCGCGCATGCTGGTGGTCCCGCCGCATCGGCAGGGCGGCCAGGCGCAATATATTGAGCAGCCGGTCTATCACTCGGCGGGCAACGATCGATTTATGTCGGCGCTCAGTTGGGCCACCGAAAATTTGCAGCAGGCCCTTACGCTGGATCAGTTGGCGGAGAGAGCGTTGATGAGCCGTCGCAGTTTTACGCGCCGTTTTAACCAAACCACCGGCAGCTGTTTCAGTGATTGGTTAGTGAACCAGCGCCTGGCATTAGCGCAGCGATTTTTGGAAAAAACCGACCAACCGGTTGAGCTGATCGCTGAAAAAGCCGGATTCTCTTCGCCGTTGATGTTAAGACGACATTTTAAAAAGAATTTGAATACGTCTCCGTTACAATATCGGAAAACATTTCGTGGTCGGGTGTGAATTAATGGTTTGTAAATCAACCTATTGATAAGAATGCATTGAAAATAGGGCGGCTAAAATTATTCCCGAATCATTTTTGACAGGCTGTCTGATGAGAAGAATATTTCAGCGTGGTCAATGAGGGTTATTCTTAACAACGGATGGCGAACCATCCGTTGTTATGCAAATCCTGCAAAGAAAAATAGTTACGCGGTTTATTAACGCATCACACAATCAATGCGTGAGGGAAATTGACCTGAACGCAGCGATGGCGTTCTCACCTCTTTCATTTTCTCACTGCTGTTAAATCCATGCTTGCGGCAAATCACGCAGGGATCAGTGCTCTCTTTCAATTGCTGCTCGGCTTCGCTCCCCAGCTGACGCTTACGGCAGTAGAGTGGGGTGCAACCCATCACTTGCTTAAAGGAGCGAGTGAACGATTGCTGGCTTTCAAAATGGTATTTTACGGCCAGGCTGATGATCGGTGCGTTGCTGTATTTCAGCTCGCTGACACAGCATGCCAGTTTCTTTTTACGGATATACCGTGCCAGTGTTTCATTATGATAGCGGGCAAATAATTTCTGCAAATACCATTTGGAATAACCCGATTTCACGGCGATATCATCAATGCTTAAGCGCTGATCCAGATTGTCCATAATCCATTTGGTCACCGAATCAATAACCCCTTCGTTGTATTTTTGCGGCATCATTTTGATCCTCCATTAACTGGACACAGTGTAAAATAATTAATCTTTCCATTCATCCGATTAACGTAAAGTTTTATAAGGAATTGGCTGTTTTATTATTTGTCATCAAGACTGGTCTTGCTTTTAGTGAAATAAAGGCCGCTTTTGTTGAACCGATGTTGAATATTTAGCGTAATCACGTACGTTATTTTTAACTCAAATTTCCCATCGCTTTGCCGGGCTTAACAGTTTAAGAAAACGTGGCGCTGGCACACCTCATCAATACATCCTGGCGATTAACGTGCCAGACTGATGGTTTTTTCATAGCTCAGGAGCAGTGCGCATGGCTTTTCGTTTCCCGATAAAACAGTCACTTGCCGTGATTTTGACGGCGATGGCAGCGCTACCCACCCCCTCTGCATTGGCGGCCAATGTGTATGGCGAACAGCTTGAAGGTTTTCATTACCCTTACACACTCGAGCATTTTAATTTCTCCTCTCAGCAGCAACCGCTGAGCATGGGGTATATGGATGTCAAACCCGCGCAGCAGGCCAATGGTCAAACGGTGGTGCTACTGCACGGTAAGAATTTTTGTGGTGCGACCTGGGAAGACACCATCAAAGCGCTTAGCCAGCAGGGATATCGGGTCATTGCGCCGGATCAGATTGGTTTTTGCAGCTCGACGAAACCTGCCAATTACCAATACAGCTTCCAGCAGCTGGCGCTGAATACCCATCAACTGTTAGCGCATCTTGGCGTGGCAAAAGTGGTGATGGTCGGGCATTCAACCGGTGGGATGCTGGCGACGCGCTATGCGCTGATGTATCCACAGCAGACACAGAAGTTGGTGCTGGTGAATCCGATTGGGCTTGAGGATTGGAAAGCCAAAGGCGCGCCATGGCGCTCGGTGGATCAGTGGTATCAGCGCGAACTGAAGCTCAGTGCGGCGGGCATTAAAAAGTATGAGCAGACGACTTACTACAGCGGTCAGTGGAAGCCGGAGTACGACAAGTGGGTGGATATGCTGGCAGGCCTCAACAGCGGGCCAGGCCACAAGAAGGTGGCGTGGAACTCTGCGCTCATTTACGACATGATTTTCACCCAGCCAGTCTATTACGAATTCAAAGACCTGAAAGTGCCGACAACGCTGATGATCGGAACCGCCGATACCACCGCGATTGGCAGCGATATCGCTCCCGCTCCGGTCAAAGCGCAGTTAGGTCATTACAATGTGTTGGGCAAACAGGTGACAAAGATGATTCCGGGGGCACATTTAATTGAGTTCCCAGGTATGGGGCATGCGCCGCAGATGGAAGAGCCGCAGAAGTTTAATCAGACACTGATTAGCGATCTGGCGCGTCCACTGTAAGGTGCGGTGGCAGAGGGGCGTGCTTATCACGCCCTGGCATTACTGTGCCTGCTTTTTTTTGCCGTTTTTGGCTTCGTACATCCGCGCATCGCTGCCTTCCAGCAGCTGTTCCAGCGACAGCGGATGGTCGGGATCAAACTCCACGATGCCTGATGAGAAGTGCAGTGCGTAGCGGCGGTCGAGATCCTGAGTTTGCTTTTGCAGGAAGCCATCAAAGCGCGCCAAAACGCCCTCAGCATCGGCCTGCTGTAAGCCGTTAAACAGCACCACAAACTCATCGCCACCCAGGCGCGCAAAGATATCAGCGTGGCGGAAACTCACTTTCATCGCATCCGCAAAATCCATCAATGCACGATCCCCCTCGCGGTGGCCGAGCGTATCATTGATGGCTTTAAAACGGTCGAGGTCGAGGAAGGTCAGACTGGCCGGGAGTTGTTTGGCTTCGCACTCATTCAGCGCAAGCTGTCCCAGCGTCATAAATCCGCGTCGGTTGGTGATTTGCGTCAGTTCATCTGAGGTCGCTGTCTGGAACGCCACTAACTCTGCTTCGGCCATCGCGGCCAAATCGCGCAGCGTATTCATATCATCCGCATTGAATTCGCGCGCATGGTGGTCGACGATACAGAGCGTGCCCACTTTGGCACCTGCGGGCGTACGCAGCGGACAACCTGCATAGAAACGCACCGGATTCTCTGAGGTATTCACCAACGGATTATCGTGGAAGCGCTCATCTTCGAGGGCGTTTTCCACCACCATCACATCGTCTTGCAGGACGGCATGACCACAGAACGACGTATTACGGGGTGCGGTCGCCGCGCTTTGGCCTGCGATGGATTTGAACCACTGGTGGTCCTCCTCCAACAGGCTAACCAGCGCAACCGGCACGCCGAATAAACGACGGGCAAGGCGGGTTAAACGGTCAAAACGCTCTTCTGCTGGCGTGTGCAGAATGTTGAGCGCACGTAACTGGGCCAGACGACGTGACTCGTCCGCAGGCAGTGCAGGTGCTTTCATCGCGTTACTCATTCTTTTGATTTATTCGGGTACAACTTCACTGGTGTTTTGCTGCCATAACGGCATAAAGCGCTTAGCAACGGTTGCGATATCCATTGCTAAGCGTAACGATTATCAGAGCACTTTTTGCTCGGCAAGATCAAGGGCAAAATAGCTGAAAATCAGGTCAGCACCGGCACGTTTAATCGCACCAAGACTCTCCAGAACCACATTACGTTCGTCGATGGCACCCGCCTGCGCGGCGAATTTGATCATCGCGTATTCACCACTCACCTGGTACGCAGCCAGCGGCAGAGTAGTGCGTTCGCGGATATCACGCAGGATGTCGAGGTAAGCACCCGCCGGTTTTACCATCAGTGAATCGGCCCCTTCGGCTTCATCGATCAGGGACTCGCGAATCGCTTCACGGCGGTTCATCGGATTCATCTGATAAGTTTTACGATCGCCTTTTAATGCCGTTCCCGCTGCTTCCCGGAACGGACCGTAGAATGAAGAGGCGAACTTGGTGGAGTAAGACATGATGGCCGTATCGGTGAAGCCTGCGGCATCCAGTGCCTGACGAATGGCTTTCACCTGGCCATCCATTGCCGCTGAAGGGGCGATAAAATCCGCACCGGCTTGCGCGGCGACCACGGCTTGTTTGCCGAGGTTAATCAATGTCTGGTCATTATCCACGCCGTGATCGCACAGCACGCCACAGTGGCCGTGGCTGGTGTATTCACAGAAGCAGGTATCGGACATCACGATCATTTCTGGCACGGTGTCTTTGCAGATACGCGACATACGCGCCACCAGGCCATTCTCATTCCATGCATCGCTGCCGGTCGCATCCGTGTGATGCGAGATACCGAAGGTCATCACAGAGCGAATACCGGCTTTGGCGATACGCTCAATTTCATAGGCGAGACGTTTCTCAGGAATACGCATCACACCCGGCATGGCGTTAATCGGCACGTAATCGTCCACGCCTTCTTCAACGAAGATTGGCAGGGCCAGATCGCTCAGACGAAGGTGGGATTCCTGGAACATTTCACGCATTGATGCGCTTTTGCGCAGTCTTCTTGGACGTTGGAGAAGATTGAATTCAGACATGTTCGTACAACTTTTGCTGGTGAAAAAAGTGACAACAGTTTACCCCTTTTCGCCAGCGGGGATGAAGGATTGTGTGCGGAAACGAAAACTCCCGCCGGGCGGCGGGAGTGGGGAGGATTACTCGTTGATGTCCGGGTGCTGCTGCACCAAGTTTTTACGTTTCGCCTCGAGCTTAGCGATCTCTTCATCAATATCTTCGATTTTCTGCTCAATGTTGTCGTGATGCTCCTGCAGGATTTCACGCGCTTCTTCAATATCCGACGCCGCTGGTGTGGCACCGCGCAGCGGCTTGTTGGCGGTCTCTTTCATGTAGATACCGGTGATCAAACCAATCACCGCGACCACCATCAGATAATAAGCCGGCATATACAGATTGCTGGTTGTCTCAACCAACCACGCGGCGAAGGTCGGGGTTAAACCGGCAATCAGTACCGAGATATTGAAGGCACTGGCCAGCGCACTGTAACGAATGTGCGTTGGGAACATCGCCGGCAGCGACGAAGCCATCACGCCGGTAAAGGCGTTAAGGATCACCGCCAGCAGCAGCAGACCCGCAAAAATCAGCCCCAGCACGCCGCTGTTAATCAACATAAAGGCCGGAATTGAGAAGGCAAACAGCGCGATACTGCCGATGATGATAAACGGACGACGGCCAAAGCGGTCACTCAGCATGCCCATCACCGGCTGCACAAACAGCATACCCATCATGATGGCGATAATGATCAGTACACCGTGATCTTCCGAGTAGTGCAGGTTATGCGACAGGTAGCTCGGCATGTAGGTCAGCAGCATGTAGTAGGTCACGTTGGTGGCAATCACCAGACCGATACAGGCCAGCAGACTTTTCCAGTGCTTGGTGGCGATCTCTTTGAACGATACTTTCGGGCCATCACGCAGACCTTCACGATCGCCTTGTTCCAGCTTCTCAACATGCTGCTGGAACGCCGGTGTCTCTTCCAGTGCGTGACGCAGATACAAACCGATGATACCTAACGGCAGCGCGAGGAAGAACGGCAGACGCCAGCCCCACTCAAGGAATTTCGCTTCGCCGATGACGGTGGAAATCAGCACCACCACGCCCGCACCCAGCACGAAGCCGGCGATGGAGCCGAAGTCGAGCCAGCTGCCCATAAAGCCACGCTTACGGTCCGGCGAATATTCCGCGACAAAGATCGACGCACCGGTATATTCACCGCCCACCGAGAAGCCCTGCGCCATTTTCGCCAGCAGCAGCAGAATCGGAGCCCAGATGCCGATGGTGGCATAAGAGGGGATCAGGCCAATACAGAAGGTACTGATCGACATGATGACAATGGTAATGGAGAGGATTTTCTGACGACCGTATTTGTCGCCGAGCATACCAAAGAACAGACCACCCAGCGGGCGAATCAGGAAGGGAACAGAGAAGGTACCCAGTGCAGCAATCATCTGCACGCTTGGCGACGCATCCGGGAAGAACACTTTACCCAGCGCATACGCGACAAAGCCATAAACACCGAAATCAAACCACTCCATCGCGTTGCCCAGAGACGCGGCGGTAATGGCTTTTCGCAAACGGGCGTCATCGATAATCGTGACGTCATCCAGCCCGATAGGTTTTACACGCTTCCTACGTAGTTTCATGATGTAACCCTGTATTGGAAATCGAAAAATCCTCAACGCTGCAGACTACATTTTGTGGCCAGTCCACGCCGTTGAGAAGATTTAAGCATAGCCGTCAAAGAGGATTTTATCCGGCATAGCAACGGTAATAATTAGGGGCGAAATGATTACGTCCCGCGACAGAGTATACCGATTTTGTGTGATATTTGTCATGTTTCAGCCAACAACTGGCTATTTTTTGGCTAAAACTCTGGCGGAATGTCGGAGGAAACGCAGCTTATAAAATCCTGGTTATCGCGCGTCAGGCCGCGTAATGCGTGCGTTTCAGCCAGGAATGCATCAAAAGGGAGGCAAAGGGTGTCATTTATTTTTTTTCTGAAAAAACGCGGAGAAAATTTTGATGATAATCAGCGATATCAACTGCGCATCGCTGATTGATTAATCCATTGTTCTGACAAGTGGCGGCTTGATTGCCATACCTGATTGTTGCGCAAATAAATAAGAATTTCTTATCATTAAGCGAAGCGGTAAGTTTGCTTGCCAGCTTGTCATCATTCGGTAATACTCTGCCGCCTGGCTCAGGTGGAGTGTTCATGTCGAGAAAAAACGCCCGATTGTTTGAGAATCCCTGGCTGTCGCAAATTGACAGTGTAGAAAGGAATCTTATCAATTATGCGCCTGATGTACGGCGAACGCTTGCCGATCCTGTGGCACCGATTGGCTGGATTGACTGCGGTGAACGCGCCGATGCCCAATTGGCGTTACTGGCCCAACAACCTGATGAGCTGCTGAAACGCCTGAAAACCTGGCGGCAGGCGGGATTGCTCACCAGCCAGGCGGCCGAGAGTTTGCGGCAGCTGCAACGCCTGACGCAAACCAGCATCGCGCGTAATCAACCCATTACCCAGCTTGATGAGTATCAGCAGTTGGTGGGACAGCTGACGCCGACCCTGGAACGTATTAACCAGCGCCTGAATGGCCAGCGCCCGCCGGTCACGCTGGCGGATGACACTCTGGAAGTGGCGCTGCGTATCGCCGAAAAACGCCGTCGCTCAGAGTAGCGAGCGCAGTGGTGCGCCGCTTATCCATCCCTGAATATCTTCCACTGCCTGCGTGAAGTAGGTGCGGTAATTGCTGTCGGCGACATAGCCAAGGTGCGGCGTGGCCAGCACATTGGGCAGATGGCGCAACGGGTGGTCAGCAGGTAGCGGTTCCTGTTCGAACACATCGATTCCGGCCCCAGCCAATTGACCGGATTGCAGCGCGGCAACCATCGCTTGCTGGTCGACAAGTGCGGCGCGTGAGGTGTTGATCAACAGCGCGCCCGGCTTCATCTGCGCCAGTGCAGCCTGGTCAATCACGTGGCGCGAGCGCTCGCTGAGCACCAGGTGCACCGAGACAAAATCGCTCGCTTGCATCAAGGCGTGCAGCGAAGGCATCCGTTCTGCGCCACATTCGGTCGCGCGTGAGTCGGTGAGATTCTGACTCCATGCGCAAACGCGCATCCCAAAGGCCTGCGCTACTTTGGCCATCTCGCCACCGATTTTACCCAGCCCCACTAAGCCCAACGTTTTGCCCTGCAAACCGAGCCCCAGCGTTTGCTGCCACGGCCCGTTATTGCGCAGTGCCTTATTTTCTACCCCAATGTGGCGAGCCAGCCCAATCAGCAAACCCCAGCTGAGTTCCATCGGTGCAGCGCTGCTGCTGGCGGTGCCGCACACGGCGATATAACGCTCGGCACAGGCATGCAGATCAATCGAGGCATTACGCATGCCGGAGGTGATCACCAGTTTCAGGTTAGGCAAGCGACCAATCAGTTCGGCCGTGAGCGGTGTGCGCTCGCGCATGATGACCAGAATATCGGCGTGTTCGATGTGACGAATCAGCTCATCTTCATGATCAAAATGCCGGGTCAGTGCGGTGGTGTGGACAGTAGGGTGCAGCGATGCCCAATCGGCCAGCGACAGGGCAACGTTTTGGTAATCATCAAGAATGATGCAATTCAGGCTCATGGGATTCCTCAACGAGAAGTGGCTGGCGCCCTTGCTCATTGAGCCAGGCGCGGAGCCGGTCATTATCCATCGGACGGGCATAATAGTAGCCCTGGATGTAGACAACGCCACGTTGCTTCAGGTACTCGAATTGCAACGAGGTTTCCACCCCTTCACCGAGCACGTCCAGCTTGAGTTTGTGGCACAGATTAATGATGGCATCCAGCACCGGCGTTTCTACCTCAAGACCTTCAATGGCGTTAATGAAGCCGCGATCGATTTTCAGGTAATCCAGCGGGAAGGTCAGCAGATAAGAAAGTGAGCAGTGGCCGGTACCAAAGTCATCAATCGCCACTTTCATGCCGTGTGACTGCAGGTAGCGGAGTTTACGCGCCACCAGTTCGCCGTCATCAATCAGGCTGCGCTCAGTGAGCTCCAGCGTCACCACCATCTGCTTGTCTTTAATGCGGCGGGCAAAGCGCTGAATGTCCTGCACGAAATCGGCATGTTGCAAGTGTTCTGCCGCAACGTTCAGGCCAATATGGAAACCGGGCTCAACCTGCCAGCCCTGAATATCTTCCGCCATCAGATCCAGCAAATGCTGGGTCAGTTGCACAATTATCCCTTCAGATTCGGCGTGGCTGATAAAGATATCCGGACGGATCATCTCACCATTCGGCAATTGCCAGCGCAACAGGGCTTCCGCGCCTTTGCAGCGCTCGATTTCCGTGCTGTAAACCGGCTGGTAATGGACCGAGAATTGACGGCTACGCATCGCGCGGCGGATTTCATCGGCCCACGAAATGCGGCGGCGCAGCCAGTTGGCGGTCAATACCATCAGCAGGATAGAGAAAATTGCCGCCATCGGCAGGAAGATAAACAGCGCCTGACGCCAGGCCTTCAGCAACTCTGAGGCGGGCACGGTGACATTCACGCTAATGGGGTAGCGGCTGGATTCGGCCTGATAAGGCTCGCTTTTCAAATACAGCTCGGGTTCGATATCGGCAGGGCCGCTGGTAATCGGTGCGCCGCCGCTAAAGCGCATGCTCATTTGATAGCCACGTGACTCGCCAATAGCGTGCATAAAGTCCATCAGATACTGGCCATCAATCACCGCCCAGAAGCCGGTGCTGTCTGGCAGTTGACGCACGAACACCACGGCAGGTCGATTAGGCACGCCGTAAGTGCCCCGAATGGAGATGCTCCACCAGGCTTTGCCGGTGATCGGCGGCGGTTGCATCATCATCTGGGTCAGTGTGCCATTGGCTAAACCAAAGGCAGACGAGCAGCTAATGTTCTCGCCACTCAGCAGACCGACGGAACGGAAATAGGCGTTGAGGGTGCCAGCGCGCTGCAGCTGATCCTCGATCTTCGCACAAGGCTGATAATGGTACTGACGCAGCTGGGTGATCATATCCCAGGCGTTATCACTCATTTTTTCGGCTTGAGTGAGTAAGGAGTTAGCGGTGGAGATCTGCTGCTGGCTCACCGTGTGCCGTGCTTCAATGGCCGTACAAAGGATGCCCAGTACCAGCGGTAATAACCCGGCACAGACAATTAACAGCCAGCCAAAATCGCGATTTTTTCTTTGCGGTGGCACCTGACTTTCCTCGGTCATTTTAAGCAGCAGATGAGGGCTAAGCTGCGGCGTCAGCAGCATAACACTTCCAGGGGCCGTGCATATTAGCGTTTTGCTTTTGCTCTGGACTGACTCAGGTCAAATATCGGCGTCGCTTTGCGTTAATTGACAATGTTTTGCCGTTATTGGCATTTCCCAGCGGGAAAAGCGCTGTGCCACGATGATGGGAAAGCATATTGACCTGAAATGAGGAGCGAAAATGAGCACTGAAACCCTGGATGTGGCTTCCCTGCGCCAACGCATCAGCGAAGGCGAATGGCAGGCGCGTGTGAAGCTGGCGCAGGCCTATCACCTGGCGGCCAGGCTGCGCTGGACTGACCATATCTACACCCACTTTTCTCTGCGTGTGCCGGGCGATCAGCCCCATTTTCTGATTAACGCTTTTGGTCAAACCTTCGATGAAATCTCGGCGGAGACGCTGGTGAAAATTGATATCGACGGAAACATCATTGATGACCCGACGGGGCTGGGGATTAACCACGCGGGATTTGTGATTCACAGCGCCATTCACCGTGCGCGTCCGGATGCGCATGCCGTGCTGCATACGCATACGGCGGCGGGCATTGGTGTCTCTGCGCAGCGCAACGGTTTGCTGATGATTTCGCAGCACAGCACGCGCTTCCACAATCGCCTTGGCTATCACGATTACGAAGGCATTGCGCTGGATCTTGATGAGCAGCAACGCATTGTGGCCGATCTTGGCGATCTTAACGCGTTGATTCTGCGCAATCACGGTTTACTCACCAGCGGTGGCAGCATCGAAGAAGCGTTCTATAACCTTTACTACCTGGAGCGTGCTTGCCAGGCGCAGCTAGCAGCTCAGTCGGGCGGTGCGGATTTGATCATCCTGCCTGATGCGGTATCCGAGAAAGCGGCGCAAGCCTTCGACAACAGCATCCGTAACCACAAATATCAGCTGCACTGGGATGCTTACATCCGCCAGCTCAACCGCAACGCACTCTGAGAATCCCCTATGAAATGGATGAAACCGGTTGTTTCGACGCTGTTGCTGTGCGCGGCGTTTAGCAGTCAGGCGGCACCTGATTTGAGCAAAGTCACTCTGGTTCTGGGCGATCAGGCGCGCAATCTGCGTTCGCTGATTGAGGCCGCCGATGTGATGAAAGATGCGCCCTATCAGTATCGCTGGGCGAATTTCCAGGGTGCGGCACCGCTGTTTGAAGCGCAACGTGCGGGGGCAGTCGATACCTCTTACGCCGGTGATCTCCCGGTACTGATGGCGGCATCCGGTGGGGTACCGTTGAAGATCATCGCCACCAACGTCGGCGATGCTGGTTCGAACGGGGTGATCGTCCCGGCTGATTCACCGATTCACAGTGTGAAAGATCTGGTCGGAAAGGAAGTGGTGGTGTCATCGGCGCGCGGCAGCATTTCCCAGCATCTGCTGTATGAGGCGCTGGAAGAAGCGCAGGTAAAACGCGATACGGTGCCGGTGCGGTTTGTTTTGCCAACCGATGCCAGTGCCGCGTTTAATTCCGGGCAAATTGCCGCCTGGGCCACGTTCGATCCCTATCTGGGGATTGCCGAACAGCACGGTGCACGCCTGCTGCGCGATGGCAAAGGGTTAACCACGGCACTGTCGTTTGTCACTGCCACGCAGAGTTCGCTGGACGATCCCGCTAAGCGGGCGGCGATTGTCGATTTCACCCATCGTTTAGCCAAAGCCCGCGAATGGGCGCTGGAGCACCCGCAGCAGTACAACGCAGTCTATGCCCAGTTAACACGTCTCTCGCCGGAAGATGCACAGAAGATTACGCCGCGCATTTCGCACGGCGTTCGGGGGGTGACGGCAGAAGATGTGGCGAAAGTGCAGAAGGTGTCAGATCTGTTTAGCGAACTGAAGATTTTGCCAAACAAGGTCGATGTGCAGGCGATTACCGATAACAGCGTGTTTACGCATTGACTGCTCCCCGCCCTAATGGGCGATGATTCCCACTTCAACGCAACCTACCTAAACCACCTTAAGCGGCTTTAGGGTTTACAGTCGCTCCATGGGCTAACGCGGCCAGCCCGACCGCTTTTATATTCTTCGCCGCGTTTACGTCACGATCATGGTGAGCCCCACATTCAGCGCAAGTCCATGACCTGACATTAAGCGACATTTTTGGCAGGGTATAGCCGCAACCGCTACAACGTTTTGAGGACGGGAAAAACCGGTCAATGGCGACCACGGATCGCCCCGACCATTCGCCCTTGTATTCAAGCTGACGAACAAATTCGCCCCAGCTTGCGTCTGCTATCGCTTTGGAGAGTTTCGAATTGCGGATCATGTTTTTCACTTTAAGGGATTCGATGCAAACAACTTGGTTATCGTTAATGAGTTTGCGGGATAGTTTGTGCAGATTATCCATACGGCAATCAGCAATTTTTGCGTGAATGCGGGCGACTTTTACACGGGCTTTAGCGCGATTTTTTGAGCCTTTTTTCTTCTTGCTCAATCGACGCTGGAGCAGCGCGAGGCGCTTCGCATATTTAGCGGTGTGGCGGGGATTGCCTGTTTTGTATCCGTTATCGGTGACGAACAAATCTGTTAAACCAACATCAATGCCGACCGTTTTAGCGGTGATCGGCAGTGATACAGGTTCAAACTCGCACAGGCACGACACGAAATAGCGCCCCGCTGAATCTTTAGATACGGTGACGGTAGACGGCACGGATGGCAAAGGGCGACTCCAGCGCACGTCTAAAGGCGCTTTGCTCTTTGCCATAAACAACTTGCCATCACGGTATTTAAACGCGGCATCGGTCAGCGTAGCCGTCTGTTTATGGCGCTTGCTTTTGAATGTGGGATATTTCGCCCGACCGGCAAAGAAGTGAGAAAAGGCGGCTTGTTGGTGGCGTAGCGCCTGCTGCAATGGAACGCTGGAAACGTCATTGAGCCATGCAAAATCTGGCTCTTTTTTGAGAGCGGTTAGTCGTGCGCTGGCTTGCGTATAACCGATCTTTTCCTGGCGGTCATAGTATGCGTCAGTGCGCCAGCGCAGGATGCTGTTATAGACAAAACGCACACACCCGAATGTTTGAGCCAAAAGCTCAATCTGATCGGGGGTAGGATAGAATCTGTATTTATATGCGCGCTTCATATCTTACATATTACGTAACATCATTTAAGAAACTCAAGGGATGTTACGCAGCTACCGCGCTTATATCCCCGCCCGATTGGGCGAGGTCTTACGCGCAAATTGATAAACACCAATCTGGCGAGATGTATCGTGCCAGATTGGTTATGTGCGCATTAACGCGGACGCGATCCCGGCCGCCCTGTGCCTAACAGAATCGCCAGTCGGCTGCCGCCCGGCGTGGTCTCCATCAATATTTTGGTGACGCTGGTGAGTGGCACTGACAGCAGCATGCCCACCGGCCCCAGCAGCCAGCCCCAGAAAATCAGCGACAGAAACACCACCAGCGTGGAAAGCCCTAAGCCGCGCCCCATCAACCTGGGCTCCAGCATATTGCCAAACACCATATGAATCGCGCTGAACAGTGCCACCACAAACAACGCATCGTAAGTTCCGTTCAATACCAGCGCCTGAATAAACGGCGGGATGCCGGCGATGATCGGCCCGATGTTGGGTACAAAGTTAAGGATAAAGGCCACGACGCCCCAGAACAGCGCAAACTTCACGCCGATGAGTTCCAGCACCAGCCAAACGGCGAGACCGGTCATCAGGCTAACCAGGGTTTTTAGCGCCAGGTAGTGGGTCACGCCTTTGAAGGCGCGGTGTAACCCCGCGATGCGGATTTGCGGATTCACCATAGCGTTACGCATTTTGTAAGGCAGATGACGCACTTCAAACAGCATAAACACCACGGTGAGGATCAGCAGCAGCACGTTGGTCATGGCACCGGAAAACTGTTTCAGCAGCGTGGTGGCCATATCCATCATCACATTCGGGTCGAGCCGGGCGGCTAAGGCTTCCGTGGAGACATTGATATGAAAGCGAGCGGCAAAGTGCTGCACCACGCCGAGCTTTTGTTCCAGCATGCTACGGATTTGCGGATAGGTATCGCTGAAGTCACTGGCCGAACTGGCCATCACGCCAACCAACAACAGGATGACGATAAATATCACGCTGATCACCGCTGTGATGGCCAGACCACGCGGCACGCCGCGACGCATCAGCAGCGTGACCAGCGGATTCAGCACAATCGCCAGAAAGCTGGCAAGCAGGAAGGGCACCAGAATTTCTGACGCAGCACGGATGCCCGCCAGAATGATCACCAGCATCGCCATCTTGACCAGCATGTTCTGGCCAATTTTTTCCTGGGGCAGGTTGTTCATTTACTCTCCTGAGTCATCAATGGCTCAGGAGAGTGTAGTTGAATGAGAGTAAGTGATTGTTTATTTAGGAATAAGCGAAACGCGTGAGTGCGTTTTTCGGTAAAGACGCTGTGTAGCGCGCAATAAATTGCGCCGCTACTGGCATGTGCAGCTGAGTTGTAGCGGCGCGATTCATCGCGCTATTTATTCCCCTGACGTTGCATCAGCGCTGTGGCGCCCAGCATCAGGGTGAGACTGGCAAGCAGTGTCACGGTGGCCATCGCCATCCCTTGTCCCACGGAACCTTGCTCGAACTGACGCCAGATAAAAATCGCCACGGTTTGCGTCCCGGCGGGTGCCAGCAGTAGCGATGTCACCAGTTCGCGCGATGCCACGGCAAACACCATCATCATCGCAGCCAGCAGACTCGGAGCGACCAGCGGCAGGACGATCAGGCGCAGCGCCTGTAAGCGTGATGCGCCGTGCACGCGCGCCGCTGGTTCCAGCGTGGGGGCTAGCTGACGCAGCGCACTGCTGACATAGCGTACCGGCCACGGCAGCAGCAGGCAGCTGTAGGAAAGCAGCAGAATAAACATCGTGTTGTAAGGTGAAACCGGCCAGAAGCCGCGGTTCCACAGCAGAATCAACCCAACACCGACCACCACACCCGGCATGGCGGCAGGCAGCAGCGCCAGGCCATCCATCATCGCCAGCAGGCGCGTTTTTCCTTCTGATACGCGCCAGGCAATCAGGAAACCGAGCAGCCCAGTAAGCAGTGCCGCGCCCAGCGCCAGCCCAATGCTGGTGGAGAAGGCCGCTAATGCATCCCCTTGCTGACTGAACAGCGCGCCGAAATGGCGCAGCGTCAGGTTATTCACATGCAGGCCGCCGGAAAGGGTATTTAGTAATCCACTCAGCGTCATTGCGCCCAGCGGCAGTACCACGGCGAGTAAAACGGTGAGGACAAACGGCAGCAACATCAGCGGCAGCCAGCGCCCGCCCTCGGCAAGCTCTTGCACCACCGGTTTGCCGTTCACTGCCGTCACATCGCTGCTGCCGGTCAGTTTACGTTGCAGGAACCAGGCGGTGAGCGCCACCAGACTCAGCATCAACGAGAGGGATGCCGCGCCCGGTAAGTCGATTGGCCAGTCCGCCAGTTTGGTTTCGATACCGACCGTCATCAACGTCAGATGCGCCTGAGTGCCGAGCGCCGCAGGCACGCCGTACTCTTCAATCGCCAGCGTGAATGCCAGCAGCACGCCACCGGCTAACGCCGGCAGCGTCAGCGGCAATGTGATCTGGGCAAAAGCGCGCCAGGCTGATGCGCCGTGGACGCGAGCCACCCAGGCGAGGCGCTGACCGCTCGCCATCAGCGAACGCGACACCGCAAAATAGACCACCGGGAAAATATTCAGCGTCATCACCAGCGTCATGCCGGTACTGCTGAACAGCAGGCTATCAAAGTTGATGCCGATGAGTTGCTCAAAATAGCCTTTGCGTTGCAGCGCCAGCGTCCATGACAGCGCCACGATATAGGGCGGCGTGAGGAAGGGGATCAGGAATAACAGATCCCACATTGCCGCACCCGGCAGGCGGAATAGGCCGCGCAGCGCGCCGAGCGGTAAGCCCAGCAGCAAACTGCACAGCGCCACGCCGCCGCCGATTTTCAGCGTGCCCAGCCACATCGGAACCAGCTGAGGATCTTCAAACAGCGCCGGTAATGCGCTGAAAGCCCCACTCCAGTTCCCCTCGCCAAGCTGTGGAAACAGTGCCTGTAGCACGATAAACAGCAGCGGCAGTGCCACCAGCAGCGTCAGCGCCAGTAGAATCAATCCATTCAGGGCACGCGACATCATTTACTGCCCGAACAGGGCGCCAAAGCGCTTCAGCACTGCCGAACGCTCGCTGCTGCCATCGCTATTGGCGGGCAGCAATTTGATCTCGGTGAACAGCGGACGCTGTGCTTTGATATCGGTACGTGCAGGCATCAACCAGGCCTTCGCGACCTGCTCCTGGCCTTCATCCGACAGCACATAATCGACGAACTTCTTCGCATCATCGGCATGTTGGCTGCTTTTCAGAATCATCATCGGACGCGGTGCTACCACGGTGCCGTTCTCCGGGAAGATCACTTTGACGCTTTCACCCTGCGCGATGTTGTTATAGGTGACGTAATCCACCGCACCAAACACCGCCGCTTTCGCCCCTTGCAGTACGGGTGTAACGGCCTGGGCATTCGGGCCGCTCATCACCATGCCATTGGCTTTTAACTGATCAAACAACTGCCAGGCTTTCTCGCCTTCGCTGTTTTGCAGGCCAATCAACAGATCGAGTGAAGCGCCGGACAGAGCGGGATCCGGCGTGGTGACTTTATCTTTAAACGCGGGCGCCGTCAGATCCTGCCAGGTTTTTGGCTCTGGCGTGCCGCTTTTGGTGTTCCACACAATGCCGAGTGCAGAAATACCCTGCGCGACATAGTTTGCCGTTTTGAACTGCTCTGGCACTTTCGCCGCATTGGCGCTTTCATACGGCAGCAGCCAGCCACGATGTTGCAGATCTTCGGCGGTATCCCATGAGGCAGAGATCAGCACATCGGCTTGCGGATTAGCCTGTTCAGCTTCCAGGCGCGCCATGACTTTGCCGGTCGTGGCCTGGAAGATATTCACTTTAATACCGGTTTGCTTTTCGAATCCGGTGGCAAGACTTTTTGATAGCGAACCCGGACCGGCGGTATAAACCGTCAGCGCCTGGGCATCGTTGATCATCATAGCGGAAGTCAAAATCATCGCGCTGATGGCTCCTGTTTTAACTGACTTGAGAGATGGCATTGCGGTCCCCTGAGAGGTGAGTAACGGAAACAATCTGGCCCTGTGCCAGGTGAATAATGCGGTCGGCGAGTGTGTTGGCTTCCTCGCGGTCATGCGTGACATAAACAGCGGTAATGCCCGCACTGCGCAGCAGATCGGCCATGGTATGCACCAGGGTTTCGCGCAGATCGCGGTCAAGATTGGAGAGCGGTTCGTCGAACAACAAAATCGCGGGTTTGGCAACCAAAGCACGGGCGAGGGCGACACGCTGCTGTTGTCCGCCAGAGAGCAACGCCGGTTTGCGATCGCCAAAATCAGCCAGGCCAACCTGCGCCAGCGCTGCATCGGCTTGTTCACGCGCCGCCGCTTTTTTCACACCGCGCATGCGCAACGGGAAAGCGACGTTTTGCGCCACCGTCATGTGCGGCCACAAGGCGTAATCCTGGAAAACCATGCCGAGGTTGCGCATTTCCGGCGCATCACAATGACGCGCAGAGGCAGCGCAGCGATCGCCAATCCATAGCTCACCCGCCGTGGGTTGCAGCAAACCCGCCAGCAGTTTCAGCAGCGTGCTTTTGCCACAGCCGCTCGGGCCGAGCAGCGCAAGGATTTCGCCTGCGGGAATCGTCAGGGAGAGATCGTGCAGAATCGTCAGATTGTTCACCGACCATCTGAGATTTTTCAGTTCGATAGGCACGGCATGCGTCACTGGCTACCTCCTGGGAAGGAGTAGCACTGCGGCACGCGCGCCTGACAGCAAATCAGGAGCAGCATCAGATTGTTTATCCTCTTTGGGATTTGTTGGGCGCGAGTGTAAGTGGGCGATATGACGAAATGATGACCATAAATTAGGGCGATCACCGGATGCAGTCGGCAGGAAAAGGCGTATAGTTAGCCTTCTATACAAATATTTAGTCACCCACGAGCGCAATCACTCATGCCTGACCAGCCTGCCGCAGCCCCTGAACACGGCCGACTTCGCCTGAATCTTCTGATCCTCTCCATTGTGAAGTTCAACTTCGCCAGCTATCTCACGATTGGCCTGCCGTTGGCGGTGCTGCCGGGCTTTGTCCATGACGGATTAGGCTACAGCGCCTTTTGGGCGGGATTGGTGATCAGCCTGCAGTACATCGCCACGCTGCTGAGCCGTCCACATGCCGGGCGCTATGCTGATATGTGGGGGCCGAAGAAGGTCGTGGTGCTGGGGCTGGTGGGTTGTCTGATTAGCGGCATCTGTATCCTGCTTTCAGCTCTGACGGAAGGGCAGGGCGTCCTCAGCCTGATTTTGCTGTGTCTGGGGCGCGTGATATTGGGCGTGGGGCAAAGCTTCTCTGGCACCGGCACTTCACTGTGGGGCGTGGCGCGCGTTGGGTCGCTGCATATTGGTCGGGTGATTTCCTGGAACGGTATCGTCACCTACGGCGCGATGGCGATTGGTGCACCGCTGGGTGTGGTGATTTTCCGCAGCGGCGGTTTACTGCTGCTTTCCAGCATCATCATTGCCATCTGCGTGCTGGCGATTGCGCTGGCACTGCCGCGTGCGCCGGTGAAAGGCAGCAAAGCCAAACCGCTGCCGTTTCGTGATGTGCTGGGCAAAATCTACGGTTTTGGCCTGATCCTGGCGATGGGGTCAGCAGGGTTTGGCGTCATCGCCACCTTTATCACCCTGTTCTATCAGGATAAAGGCTGGGATGGTGCCGCCTTTGCCCTAACGATGTTCAGTGCCGCCTTTGTCGGCACGCGCCTGCTGTTCCCCAACGCTATCAATAAACTCGGTGGCCTGCGCGTCGCCAGCATCTGTTTTGCCGTCGAAGCGGTTGGACTGTTTCTGGTGGCGGGTTCATTCGATCCCTGGATGGCGAAAATGGGGGCGTTTCTAACCGGTGCAGGTTTCTCGCTGGTGTTCCCGGCGATTGGCGTGGTGGCGGTGAAGGTGGTACCGCAGCAGAATCAGGGCAGCGCGCTAGCGACCTACACGGCGTTTATGGATCTGTCATTGGGCATCACCGGCCCGATTGCGGGGCTTATCATGAGTTACGCCGGAGTCTCGCTGGTGTATCTGCTGACTGCGCTGCTGGTATGTCTGGCGCTGTTCTGCACGTTACGCATGATGAAGCGCATGCCAGAAGATGTGAGTGTTGAAATCAAAGAAAATGCCTGATTTCCAATAGATAAGGCATCCTCAAATTATTCATGTCAATCACTCAGGCGCCCTCGAAACAGGATGTTAAATCGCTCAGGCATCTTTTAAATCGTTAATGTCAGAGCAAGGCGGCAAGTTTGTAAGTCCCCAGGAGCTTACGTCCGTAAGTGATTGAGGTGTGCAAACGTTGTTAAATCGCTCAGGCATACCCTAAATAGTTTAAGTCAGAGCAAGGCGGCAAACGCGCGAATCCCCGGGAGCTTACGTCTGTAAGTGACTGGGGTGAGTAAGAGCAGCCAACGCAGCTATGGCTTAAAATATGACGGGTATGGAAAAAAGGGCCTCCGACCGAGGCCAACACTAACAAAGTGTGTCTTGTTATGGACACAGATAAGGGTAGGGGAAACGGCGACACACACCCTCGGCCGCCGTTATAAATCAGGCTTGCAGTAACTCAATACTCTGGCGAATTTCGCGTTCAATCTCTTTCGCGCCCCACTTCTCCAGCTCCGAGGAGAATGGCTCAAATGCGTAAATGCCCTTATAGCCAAGCATCTCCAGGCGCTTTACCTGCGCGACGCTGTTCAGCACATCGCGGTCGCTCAGCATAATGCGCTCTTCATCCGTCAGTTCCACCGTTGGGCGGGTATCTTCCACGCCTGAGAGATGCACTAAACCAATCTGGTTCACCTCAATCTCCTGCGGGAACTCCTGCTCGGCGTTCTCGTACAGGTGATGATGGAAGGTATCCAGCAGCAATTTAAACGGCACGCCCGCCTGCTTAATCAGCTTTTGCGTCTGCACCGCAGAGCGCAGTGAACTCACCGGGAAGCCCAGCGGCTCAACCAGCCCCTGAATACCGTATTCAGCGAAGCGCGGTGCCAGGATCTGCAACGCCTCCAGCGTTTTCTCTGGTGCGATGGCAATACCCTCGTTCAATGGGCACATCACCAGCGCTTTGGCTCCAATGGCTTTTGCTTCTTGCAACATCGCTTCGGCTTTGCTCAACAGCGCGTCATCAGGGCGGTTAAACGGATAGAGCGCGTTAATGGTCTCGATCTCGATGTGATACTTATCCGCCAGCGATCGCAACTGCGATGCGCTCAGACCATCGGTGACCTTGCCGCCCGGCATATCGTTACGCAGTTCCACTTTGCTCAAACCCAGTCGCTGAACTAACTGGAAAAAAGCTTCTAGTGAAAGCGCAGGCGCAATTTTACGGTTGATACAGAAACGGGTTGGATCGATGGCCATGTGAGGCTCCTGTAATAGGATACGGATCAGATGCTGCAAAGAAAACATTTATTTCATTGTTAGTGAATTATGAAATATCAGATATTGGATCTTCCTCGCAAAAATTTCATATTTCGTTTCGCGCAACAGCATAGCGACGTGACTTAAGTAGAAAATGTGTGGTCACAGTGGGTTAGGGTTGCGCCGGGGCAACAGGGTAAGAACGCCCGTAGTGAGGGCTTTGCGCCTGCCTGACGGCCAGAGCGGGAAAAATGCGATCCATGCCGCTAAAAGGAAATTTTCCAAAAAGAAGTATTTGAAAAATTTATTTCATTGTAATAGCTTCATAGCACGCTTTTCGTATTGCCTGGTCAGGTGGTGTTGCAGTGATAACCGACTGCCTGCAGGGAACTTCACATCAAAGAGGCAACGACATGACTATCGTAGGAAACTTTATCGGCGGCAAGATTACCCACAGCGCCAGCAATGAAACCATCCCGGTATACGATCCAGCCACCGGCAAAGTCGCGCGTGAACTGACGCAGAGCACCGCTGCTGAAGTGGAAAAAGCGATCGAAATCGCCCATGCCGCGTTCCCTGAATGGTCGAAAACTGCGCCGCTGCGTCGTGCCCGTGTGATGTTCAACTTCAAAGCACTGATGGAAAAACACCGTGACGAGCTGGCTGCGCTGATTGTGTCTGAGCACGGCAAAGTGTGGTCGGATGCGTTAGGTGAGCTGACGCGCGGTATCGAAGTAATCGAGTTTGCCTGCGGAATCCCGCATCTGATCAAAGGTGAAAACTCACCAAGTGTCGGCACCGGCGTGGATAGCTACTCGCTGATGCAGCCGGTTGGCGTGGTCGCGGGTATTACGCCTTTCAACTTCCCGGCGATGGTGCCACTGTGGATGTTCCCTATCGCACTGGCGTGCGGTAACACCTTTATCCTGAAGCCACCGGCGCTGGATCCATCAGCCTCTGTACGTATGGCTGAACTGCTGAAAGAAGCGGGACTGCCGGATGGCGTGTTCAACGTGGTGCACTCGTCTAACGAAGATGCTGAGCAGCTGTACAAAGATCCGCGTATTGCGGCAGTGAGCTTCGTCGGCTCTTCCGGCGTGGCCGAGCATATCTACAAAACCGCCAGCGCCCACGGTAAACGTGTGCAGGCGTTTGGTGCGGCGAAAAACCACGCTATCGTGATGCCAGATGCCGATCTGGATGCCACTGTGAATGCCATCATGGGCGGCGCCTTTGGTTCTGCCGGTGAGCGTTGCATGGCGCTGCCTGTGGTTGTCGCAGTGGGCAATGATACTGCCGACAAACTGATTGCACGTCTGACTCCGCTGATCAAAGCGCTGCGCATCGGCCCCGGTATCCAGAAAGGTGCTGAAGAGAACGAAATGGGCCCGGTGGTTTCTGCCGCACATCAAAAGAAAGTACTGGGCTACATCGATAAAGGTGAAGCCGAAGGCGCAAAACTGGTGGTAGATGGTCGTGGCGTGAAAGTCGCAGGCCATGAAGAGGGTTATTACGTGGGCGGCACCCTGTTTGATAACGTTACCCCGGATATGGTGATCTGGCGCGAAGAGATCTTCGGACCGGTATTGAGCATCATGCGTTCTACCGATTTCGACAGCGCGCTGAAGCTGGTAAACAGCCATGAATTCGGCAACGGCAGCGCCATCTTCACCAGCAACGGCCACACCGCGCGTGAGTTCGTGCAGAACGTGGAAGCGGGCATGGTAGGCGTTAACGTTCCCGTGCCGGTGCCAATGGCGTTCCACAGCTTCGGCGGCTGGAAGCGCTCAGTGTTCGGTGCCCTGAACGTGCACGGTCCAGACGGCGTGCGTTTCTACACCCGCATGAAAACCGCCACCGTGCGTTGGCCGAGCGGTCAGCAGACTGTTTCAGAGTTCAGCATGCCGACGCTGGGCTAATCTCGCTCTAACAAGGAGATCGATGATGTCTTTGATTTCGAAAGCACAGCAGCCAGACAGCAACGGCCGTATTCAGCACGTCACGCCGGAAAGTGCGGGCTGGGAGTATGTCGGTTTTGATGCTTATCTGTTGAAGAAGGGCCAAAGCCTGAAACTCAGCAGCGGCGATAAAGAGCTGTGCCTGGTGCTGGTGGCCGGTTTTGCCTCAGTGAAAACCCGCAACGCGGAGTTTCCCAACCTCGGCAAACGCCTGTCACCGTTCGAGCGTATTCCACCGTACTCGGTGTATGTGCCGCACGATGATGAAGTAGAAGTCTACGCCGACAGCGATCTGGAACTGGCGGTGTGTAATGCGCCGAGCAAAGGCAACCTGCCTGCGCGCCTGATTGCCCCGGAAGATGTGGGTGTGGAGCAGCGTGGTAAAGGGCGCAATCAGCGTCTGGTGCACAACATTTTGCCGGACAACAAAGAGGCCGACAGCCTGCTGGTGGTGGAAGTGTATACCGACGAGGGCGCGACCAGTTCGTACCCGAGCCATAAACATGACCAGAAAACCAGCCCGGATGAGACCTATCTGGAAGAGACCTATTATCACCGTTTCGATCCAGAGCCTGGTTTCGCGATGCAGCGCGTGTATACCGACGACCGTTCACTCGACGAGTGCATGGCGCCGTATAACCGCGATGTGGTGACCGTCCCGCGTGGCTACCATCCGGTGGCCACCATTGCGGGTTACGATAACTACTATCTGAACGTGATGGCCGGTCCGGTGCGTTTGTGGAAGTTTACCTGGGAAAAAGATCACGCCTGGGTGAACAGCGATAAGTATCCGCGCAGTAAATAAAGCCGCAGGTCGCCCTAATGGCGACCCTATCGGCTAGCGATACGCTTGTCGTTGGGTGTGCAGTGATGTGCACCTGGCAGAACATCGCAAGATATGAATGACACATGTAAAAAGGGCAGCCCAATGGCTGCCCTTTTTGATGTGCAACGCTCGGCGAAGTTATTCGCCGGTGCCGGTATTATTCAACGCTAATGAAACCGCCAGCGTCTGCGCCAGACAGAGTGAGGCGACCTGCGAACGGAAGCCATCAACCTGCGCTTCGCGCACCACAAAACACACATCGCTGAAGGCGGCCAGCGGACTCACCTGGCTGTCGGTGATGGCAATCAGATGTGCGCCGCGTTTGGCACCCAACTCAACCAGTTCAACCGCTTCACGCGCATACGGCGAGTAACTGATGGCAATCACCACATCTTTGGGATTCACCATGCTCAACTGCTCGGTAAACATGCCGCCGAGACCGTCGATCAGAAACGCACGACGCTCCAGATGGCGCAGCGCATACACCAGATAAGACGCAACGCTGAATGAGCGACGCAGGCCAATGATGTAGATATTCTCGGCTTCATCCAGCATTTTCACCGCTTTGTTCAGCTGGTCCGGATTAACCTGCATGGCTAGCTGCTGCAATGCCTGGCTGTTCACCATGGTGAAGACGTTGAGAATCTCAACCGGGCTCTCAGGAGAACTGGCGCTGTCATCCGTCGCCGTCTGGCGGAACAGACGGGCGCGCTCGGTGTAGTTCACCGTTTCTTCCATCAGATGTTGACGGAAAACCTGTTTCATTTCGTTGAAACCGCTGAAGCCAAATGCGTTGGCAAAGCGAATCAGCGTGGAGGGCGGCACATCGGCCTGCTGCGCGATGGAAGCGACGGTATCGAAAGCAATGCTGTTGCTGTTATCAAGAATATAACGAGCCACCTGCTTCAGGCGTTTACTCAGCGTCTCATAGCGACGACGGATATCGTCCTGTAACAAGGTTAATTGGGTTGGATTATTGGTCATGACTTCGGCCCGTCAAAAAAGAAAATATGGCTGGATAATGAGCGCTATAGTACCAGATGGATGGAAAATTTCATTTGTTTGACGCTATCGTGACGCTTATTTCATCGGTTTATGAAATGCCTCACAAAAAGAAGTGATTAGCGAGAAGGCAAAAGCCAATAAAAAAGCGGCTCTTGCGAGCCGCTTTTAACTGTGATTAAACCCTGTTAGCCACGCGCCGCGCGCCAGTAGCCAATCAGTCGCAGATAGTTGCCTTTCACCGTTTCAATCAGCGCTTTATCATCCAGTTCACCGTTGAGCCATTGGCGTGACGGTTGGCCGAAGATGGTGCGTCCGACGGCAAAGCCTTTCACCCAAGGCGCTTGCGCCGCCGCAGCGAAACCGGCTTTCAGCGTCTCTTCCGGTGCATCGAGGCCGAGCAGCAGAATGCCGCGGCAGTGGGGATCGTTCTGTTCGATCAACCCGCTGATGGCCTGCCAGCTCTCCGCCGACAGCGGTGGCAGTTTCCACCAGTCCGGCTGAATGCCCAGGCTGTAGAAGTGGCTCAGCATGTCGTAATAGTACGATTCATTACGGTCCGGATTGCTTTCCGGCAGAATCAGTTCCAGCAGCAGCTCATGCCCGCTCTTGTTACAACCGTTCCACACATCGAGTACCAGTTCATCCTGCTCTTTACGCAGCTCGGCGCTGTCGTGCGGATGGTAGAACACCAGGCATTTCACCACGTGCTCTGCCGGCCAGTCGACCAGTTGCGAACCGATGTTACCGTGCTCCAGACGCAGGGGACGCGAGCTTGGCAGTTCGATAGGTCGGCCAATCCACCAGTTTTTGCCGGTAATGGCGTTCAGCGCTTTCTGGCCGTAGGTGGTATCCGCCAGAATCCCACTCTTCTCATTTAAGCCTGCTTCGTTGGCCGCTTCCTGTGCCGCCTGCAACAGCAGCAGTTTCAACTGCGGGATCTTATCTTCACTGACGCCCGCTTCACGTGCCATGTCGGCCAACTGCTTACGGTGGTCAAAGGCGAACACGTTGAGTTCTGGCCACTGCTGTTTACGCGTGGTGACGCGGTGCAGATGGTTGAGACGCGCATCCAGATCCGGACGTTTTACATCCTTATCGCGACCCAGGAAATCGTCCAACTCTTCTTTGGTTGGCATCGCTGGCGCGCAACCGTGGCGTGAGACCACCAGTGCACCACAGGCGTTGGCGTAGCGGCAAGCCTGTTCCCAGCTTTCATCATTCAGCCAGCCGCGCAGTAGGCCAGACATAAAGGCATCGCCTGCACCCAGCACGTTCAGGACTTCAACGCGTACGCCGGTTTGCAATTTGGTCTGTTCCCAGCTGTCCGGGATATCACCTTCAAACACCACGCAACCCAAGGGGCCACGTTTACACACCAGCGTGGCTTTACTTGCCTGGCGCACATTTTTCAGTGCTGTCAGCGTATCCGTGCTGCCGCCGGCAATATGGAACTCTTCTTCCGTTCCTACCACCAAATCGAAATAGTGCAGCACTTCCTGCAGCTGTTTCGTGACTTCACCGGATTCAACGAAACGCGTTTCGCCATCGCCCAGTGACGTCAGGCCCCACAGCACCGGACGATAATCGATATCCAGTGCGGTGCGCAGACCATTTCGCTTGGCGATATCCAACGCTTTCAGTACTGCAGCGCGGGTTTGCGGATGTGAAAGATGCGTACCGGTGACCGCGACAGCGCGAGAAGAGGTGATGAATTCCTCTTTAATGTCATCCGGCACCAGGCCCATATCGGCGCAGTTGTCGCGGTAGAAGATCAGCGGGAAGGTATCTTCATCTTTAATACCGAGGATCACCAGGCCGGTCAGGCGGTTTTTATCGGTGATCAGCCCATCGGTGTTACAACCTACGCGCTGCAATTCTTCTCGCAGAAAGCGGCCGTTATGTTCATCCCCTACGCGTGCCAGCATGGCTGATTTCAAGCCCTGAATGGCTGTTCCATAGGCCACGTTACCGGAAGAACCGCCCAGATATTTATTAAAGCTGGTCATATCTTCCAGACGTGATCCGATTTGCTGACCGTAGAGGTCGACGGCGATGCGTCCGATACAAATCACATCAAGCCGCTTCTGTTGTGTACTCATACCTGTGGTTTCCTTCTGTGATAAGCAGACACTGGGGCGAAAACGCCCAACATCAAGCGCTATGCTTCCGGGTTCTCAAGGTGCCTGATTGGCTATGGTCGCAGTATGAGGAATAAAAATTCCAAATACAATATGAAATGAAACATCCATCGCGATTTTGTGACCGAGGTAAAACTCTGCACAATGCGCTATCACGGCACGCTGTTTAGCATCAGTTTCACTGATGCTCTGGCTTGTGAGCCAGGTCGCAGGAAAATGGCTGTGAATAAAGGAAGCTACTGAAGTGAAATGAAATTTCGCTATCTTGTTAAAATGCTATTTTGTCATTCCACTTTTACCCCTGCAACGGCCTCCGCTGACAACGTTTCATCGCTGAATTTGATCTCCATCGCAAAATGAAATGTTTCTTCTGTAATTACGTTTAATGAAAAAAATATTTGTTTATAATCGCCACACGTTTCACTTATCCGCGGGTGCCGTAACGGCAGCGAAAACCCGAACCGCGTTGTACCTCACGTCAGGTACCAGCATGTAAAGGAAGAAGCATATGGGCACAATCAGACTTACCACGGCACAGGCGCTGGTGAAATTTCTTGATAACCAGTATCTGAACGTTGACGGCGTTGAAACCAAATTTGTGAAAGGCATTTTTGCCATTTTCGGCCACGGTAACGTGCTGGGATTGGGGCAAGCGCTGGAGCAGGACAGCGGCGATCTGGTGGTGCATCAGGGTCGTAATGAACAGGGCATGGCGCATGCGGCGATTGGTTTCGCCAAGCAGTCACTGCGTCGTCAGATTATTGCCTGTACCTCTTCAGTGGGACCGGGCGCGGCGAACATGATCACCGCCGCTGCCACGGCGACCGCGAACCGCATTCCTTTATTGCTGCTGCCGGGTGATGTGTTCGCCACGCGTCAGCCCGATCCCGTTTTGCAGCAGATCGAGCAGAGCCACGATCTCAGCATCAGTACCAACGATGCCTTCCGCGCGGTGAGCAAATACTGGGACCGCGTTAGCCGTCCTGAACAGCTGATGACTGCCTGTATTAATGCCTTGCGTGTGCTGACCGATCCGGCGGAGACCGGTGCCGTGACCATCGCGCTGCCGCAAGACGTGCAGGGTGAGGCCTGGGACTTCCCGGAATATTTCTTCCAGAAACGTGTGCACCGTCTGGATCGCCGTCTGCCGACCGCTGCCCAGTTGGAAGATGCTCTGTCGCTGATTGCGCGTAAACACAAGCCGCTGATTATCGTGGGTGGCGGTCTGAAATATTCCGATGCCGGTGCCGCGCTGCTGAAATTCGCGGAACGCTTTAACATCCCGTTTGCGGAAACACAGGCCGGTAAAGGCACCATTGTTTCTGATCATCCACTGAATGTGGGTGGCGTCGGCGAAACCGGCTGCCTGGCGGCTAACCTGTTGGCGAAAGAAGCCGACCTGGTGATCGGGATCGGCACGCGCTACACCGATTTCACCACCGCCTCGAAATGGATTTTCCAGAATCCTGAAGTGAGCTACCTCAACATCAACGTCAGCAATTTCGACAGCTACAAGCTCGATGCGGTGCAGCTGCTAGCGGATGCGCGTGAAGGGTTGACCGCACTGGAAAGCGGACTGAAAGGCTTTGAGAACCACTGGGGCGGTCAGGTTGAGCAGGCGCAAAGCAAGCTGCTGAAAGAGACGCAGCGTGTGTATGCCGCCACTTATAACACTGACGATTTTATTCCCGAAATCGCCGATCACATTGACCGTGAAGCGCTGTTTACTGAGTTTGAGCGCCTGACGCAGTCAGTGCTGACGCAGAGCAGTGTGCTGGGCACCTTAAACGAGCAGCTCCCAAAGGATGCAGTGATTGTCGCGGCAGCGGGCAGTCTGCCGGGCGACCTGCAACGCATGTGGCGCACCAAAGATTACAACTCGTACCACGTTGAATATGGCTATTCCTGCATGGGCTACGAAGTCAACGCCGCGTTGGGCGTGAAGCTGGCGCAGCCGCAGCGTGAAGTCTACGTGATGGTTGGCGATGGCTCGTTCATGATGCTGCACTCCGAGCTGGTCACCTCGATTCAGGAAGGCGCGAAAATCAACGTGGTGCTGCTGGATAACATGACCAACGGCTGTATTAACAACCTGCAGATGGAACACGGCATGGACAGCTTCACCACCGAGTTCCGTTTCCGCAACCCGGAAGGCGGCAAGCTGGATGGCGGCTTTATTCCGGTCGATTTCGCGGCGATTGCGGGCGGTTACGGCTGTAAAACTTATCGCATCACCACGCTGGAACAGTTGGAAGCTGCACTGATTGACGCGCAGAAACAGACCGTTTCAGTGCTGTTCGACATCAAAGTGCTGCCAAAAACCATGATTCACAAATATTTCAGCTGGTGGCACGTTGGTGTGGCTCAGACTTCAACGTCTGAACGCACGCAGGAAGTCGCTGACAAGCTTAACGTGCATATCGAACAAGCACGTAAGTACTAACACCCTTTTTAGGCCGGCGTTCGCCGGCCTTGTTTAACCCTATGTACCCCAAATAATTCGAGAGTCAGGAAGGCGGCCAACGAGAGCAGCCAACGCACCTGCATCTTGAAATATGAAGGGCATACTTATCCGACTCTACAGGTGTAATTATGACGCTCAAACTCGGTGTAATTGGTACCGGTGCAATTGGTCAGGATCACATTCGTCGCTGCAACAATGTGTTGCAGGGCGCGAAAGTGGTGGCGGTTTCAGATATCAACGTGGAAGGGGCCCGTGCGGCGCTGCAGCGTCTGAATATCGAAGCTGAGGTGTATCAGGATGGTCATCAGGTGATTAACTCGCCGGAGGTGGATGCCATTCTGGTGACATCATGGGATCCGACCCACGAAGAATTCACCCTCGCCGCCATTGCTGCTGGCAAGCCGGTGTTCTGCGAGAAGCCGCTGGCGATGAGCGCCGAAGGCTGCCGCCGCATCGTTGATGCCGAAATTAAACACGGTAAACGCCTGGTGCAGGTGGGCTTTATGCGTCCGTACGATTCAGGCTATCGCGCGTTGAAGAAAGTGATCACTGACGGTGAAATCGGCGAGCCGCTGATGCTGCACTGTGCGCACCGCAACCAGAGCGTGGGCGAAAATTACACCACCGATATGGCGATCACCAACACCCTGATTCACGAGCTGGATGTGCTGCGCTGGTTGACCGAAGACGATTATAAATCGGTGCAGGTGGTGTTCCCGCGTTCCACCTCGAAGAGCCACGCCAAATTGAAAGATCCGCAAATCGTGCTGTTCGAAACTCAGAAGGGCATTCGTATTGATGTCGAGATCTTCGTGAACTGCGCATACGGCTACGACATTCAGTGTGAAGTGGTGGGCGAAGAGGGCATTGCCAAACTGCCTGAGCCTTCCTCTATTCAGATGCGCAAAAACGCGCGTCTCGGCAATGCGCTGCTTACTGACTGGAAAGACCGTTTCATTGAGGCCTATGACGTTGAACTGCAGGCCTTCATCAATGACGCCACGGCGGGCAAGTTGACCGGTCCTTCCGCCTGGGATGGGTTTGCCGCTTCCGTTGCGGCGGATGCGTGCCATAAAGCCCAGAACAGCGGCGCTATTGAGCCGGTGACCATGCCAGCGCGTCCAGACTTTTACGCCAAATAACTGAATCCGTGCGCTAACACTTCTCTCTCAGAATCAGGGAATTGAAATGAACAAAGACAATGTAAAACTGGCGATTGCGCCAATCGGCTGGACCAACGATGACATGCCAGAGCTGGGCAGCGAAAATACCTTCCAGCAGACCGTCAGTGAAATGGCGCTGGCAGGTTTCACCGGCAGTGAAGTCGGCAGCAAATATCCGAAAGATCCGGCAGTGCTGAAGCCGATGCTGGATATTCGTGGTATCCAAATCTGCAATGCCTGGTTCAGCACTTTCTTCGCCAACGGTGACAAGGCGAAAACCATCGACGAGTTCACCAATCACATGAACTTCCTGCACGCCATGGGCGCGCGCGTGATTGGCTGCTCTGAACAAAGCAAAAGTATTCAGGGCACCACGCTGGCGGTGCTGGAGCAGAAACCGATCTTCACGGATGAAGAGTGGCGTCTGACGGCGGAAGGCTACAACGAGTTGGCTGAAATCGCGGCGAAGAAGGGCATGCGCGTGACGCTGCACCATCACATGGGGACCGGCATTCAGACCCCAGCGGAAATCGATCGCTTTATGGAATCGACCAATCAGAATGTCGGCCTGCTGTATGACACTGGCCACATCTACTACTCCGAAGGCTCACAGCAGGCGATGCTGGATGTGCTGACCCAATATCTGCCGCGCATTTTCCATGTGCATCTGAAAGATGTGCGTGACAGCGTGGTGGCTGAAGTGCGCGAGAAATCCCTGTCGTTCCTCGATGGCGTGAAGAAAGGCACCTTCACCGTGCCGGGCGACGGCGTAATTGATTTCAAACCGGTGTTCAAAATCCTCGACGATTACGGCTACAAAGGCTGGATGGTCGTGGAAGCGGAGCAGGATCCGGCACTGGCCAATCCGTTCGAATATGCGGTGAAAGCACGTAAATATATTCGCGAGAATACCGGGTTATAAGTTCAATGATACGCAATGAATTGCGCCGCTGCGGATTGTGCACTTTCGTGGTAGCGGTGCGATTCATCGCGCTGTTTTGACTTCAGACAGCATAAAAAAGGCCGTTACCCCTTTCGGGATAACGGCCTTTTTATTTGGCCTGGATTACGAAGCCAGCGACAGCGCCGGTTTCTGGCCGTTGACCGCCAGCCACTCGCGAATGCGTGCCTGCTCGGCTTCTGTCAGCCACATACCTTGTTTGGTACGACGCCAGATCGCATCATCCAGTTCGCGCACCCACTCATTTTTCACCAGGTAGCGCAATTCAGCTTCATAAAACTCGTGGCCGAAGTTCTCGCCCAGATCCGCCAGACTGCTTGCGCCAGCCAGCAGTTCTTCGGTGCGGCTGCCGTAGGTACGGGCAAAGTGGCGCGCCATGCCTTCGCTGATAAACGGATAGCGACGACGTAAGCCTGCGGCGTAATCTTCACGGGTGCCAGAGAAATCACCGCCTGGCAGTACTGCTGATTTAGTCCAGGCTGGGCCGGCGTTGGGATAGTACTTCGCCAGTTTCTCCAGTGCGTGCTCTGCCAGCTTACGATAGGTGGTCAGCTTACCGCCAAACACGGACAGCAGCGGCGCCTGGCCGTTGTCATCGTGCACATCCAGCGTGTAATCACGGGTGATGGCCTGCGGAGAATCCGATTCGTCATCACACAGCGGACGCACACCAGAATAAGTCCAGACGATGTCATCTTTGCTCAGCTGCTGTTTGAAGTGTCCGTTAAACACTTTCAGCAGATAGCTGATTTCGTTGTCATCGATCTTCACGTCTTTCGGATCGCCTTTGTACTCCACATCTGTCGTACCGATGATAGAGAACTCGTCCATCCACGGAATCACAAACACGATACGGTTATCTTCGTTCTGCAGGATATAAGCCTGCTTTTCACGGTGAACGCGCGGCACCACAATGTGGCTGCCTTTGATCAGGCGAATGCCATAGGGTGATTTTAGTTTCAGACCATCGTCGAACAGTTGCTTCACCCATGGGCCAGCGGCGTTGACCAGGCCTTTAGCGCGCCAGGTGAAAATTTTGCCGGTATCGATATCTTCCGCTTCCACCATCCAGAGACCACCTTCGCGCCATGCACGGTTAACGCGGGTGCGGGTGCGCACTTCGCCACCCTGTTTCACCACTTCCTGCGCGTTAAGTACCACCATGCGCGCATCGTCCACCCAGCAGTCGGAATATTCGAATCCGCGCGTGATCTCAGGCTTAAGGTCCGATTCCGCGCCAAAACGCAGGCCTTTACTGCCCGGTAAGGTGGTGCGTTTACCCAGGCGGTCGTACATAAACAGGCCAAGGCGAATCATCCACGCCGGACGCAGATGCGGGCGATGTGGCAAGCGGAAGCGCATTGGGAAGGCAATGTGCGGTGCCATTTTCAGCAGCACTTCACGTTCGGCCAGCGCTTCGCCCACCAGACGGAATTCGTAATGTTCCAGGTAGCGCAGGCCACCGTGGATTAATTTAGAGCTGTTGGAGGAGGTTGCACAGGCCAAATCCCGCGCCTCCAGCATCAGCACTGACAGTCCGCGTCCTGCAGCGTCCACTGCAATGCCGGCTCCGTTAATGCCGCCGCCGATCACGATCAGGTCTTTGGTTTCCACGTCATCTCCTCCGATGTTCGGAATAGTTCTAAAATGTTCGTTTTCGAGCGTAATAATAATCGGAAACCAACATTGATGCCAGCGCTTAACTCAATAAAAACATTTTTGCGTGATATAGCTAACATTCCTGCAGGAAAAAAAATCCATAGCCATAACTTTTGTCAGGTTATCGCGACGGATTCTCAGGTTAAACTAGGCGCTAATTGTGACGACCTTATGAGAGACACCATGGAAAACTTCGAATGTATTTCGGTTCAGCAGGCTAACGAGCACCTGGCACAAGGCGCACAGCTGGTGGACATTCGCGACCCACAAAGCTTTGCCATGGGCCACGCGACAGGCTCGTTGCATCTGTCGAATGACAATCTGGCGGACTTTATCGCGCAGGCGAATCATGCGTTGCCGGTGCTGGTGATGTGCTATCACGGCAACAGCAGCAAAGGGGCGGCGCAGTTTTTGTTAGGGCAGGGATTCAGTGCAGCGTATAGCATCGATGGCGGTTTTGACGCCTGGCGTGCCGTGTTCCCCGAGCAGGTGGCCACTGGCGGCGTCTGAGACGATCACATAAAGGAAGGAGAACCCGCACGATGCGCATTACTCAGTTCAACAACCCGCGTATGGCGCAGGCGTTTGTGGATTACATGGCAACGCGCGGCGTCACGCTGCGTATTGAGCGCGAAAGCCACTATGTCATTATGCTGGATGATGAAGCCAGGCTGGAGATGGTTGAAAACGAACTTGCCCAGTTCGTACGCGACCCTAATCATCCACGCTATCAGGCCGCCAGCTGGCATACAGGCAGTACCGAAAGTGGCTTGCGCTATGAACGCAGCAACATCTGGGCGAATATTCGTGAACGCGCAGGCCCGCTCACCATGACGATCATGATTGCCTGCGTGGCGGTGTTCATCATGATGCAGATTGTCGGTGATGATGTGGCGCTGGATTGGCTGGCGTGGCCTGCTGACTCCTCACAGTATTTCCAGGTGTGGCGCTGGTTTAGCCATGCGTTGTTGCACTTCTCACTGCTGCACATCCTGTTCAATCTGATGTGGTGGTGGTATCTCGGTGGCGCAGTGGAGAAGCGCATTGGCAGTGGCAAGCTGTTTGTGATTATGCTCATTTCCGCGCTGTTAAGCGGCTGGATGCAGGCTAAATTCAGCGGTGTACTGTTCGGCGGACTATCGGGCGTGGTGTATGCGTTGATGGGTTATTGCTGGCTGCGTGGCGAGCGCGATCCCGAAAGTGGCATTTATCTGGAGCGCGGTCTGATGGGCTTCGCTATTGTATGGCTGATTATTGGCTGGTACGGCGCTTTTGGGCTGTCGATTGCTAACGCTGCACATGTCACCGGCTTGCTGGTCGGCCTGGCAATGGCGTTTGTCGATACGCGCAATGTGGCACGTCGGTAGCAGGTATAAAAAGAAAACGGCTCTGAGCCGAGGAGAGAGATGTGAAGCAGACGCAACGTCATGACGCCATTATCGATTTGGTGCGACGCCAGGGATATGTCAGTACGGAAGAGCTGGTGGATCACTTTGAGGTGAGCCCGCAAACCATTCGGCGTGACCTGAACGATCTGGCCGATCAGAATAAAATCCAGCGTCATCACGGCGGCGCGGCGCTGCCTTCCAGCTCTGAAAACACCGCATGGCAGGATCGTAAAATGATGTGGTCGGCGGAGAAAGCGCGCATTGCCGAGCGTGTGGCAAGCCAGATCCCCGATGGTGCCACGCTGTTTATCGATATCGGCACCACGCCTGAAGCGGTGGCGCATGCGTTGCTGAACCATAACAATTTGCGCGTGGTGACTAACAACCTCAACGTGGCAATTTTGCTGATGGCGAAACCGGACTTTCGCGTGATTATCGCCGGCGGTGAAGTGCGTACGCGCGATGGTGGCATCATGGGCGAAGCGACGCTGGATTTCATCTCCCAGTTCCGCCTCGACTACGGCATTCTCGGCATCAGCGGTATTGATATGGATGGCTCACTGCTGGAGTTTGATTACCACGAAGTACGCACCAAACGCGCGATAATCGAAAACTCACGCTGCGTGATGTTGGTGGTGGACCATTCTAAGTTTGGCCGTAATGCGATGGTGAACCTGGGGAATATGAGCCTGATTGACTACATGTATACCGATCAGACGCCGCCCGCCAGCGTGCTGAAGGTGATTGAGCAACACGAAGTCCATCTCGAACTCTGCTAATCCATCCTGCCGGGGCGGTCACTGTGCCGCCCGCAGGGTCGCATCAGGTTGAGCGCCACGCTTAAATCCACTTTTTTTCCCTTCATCCGCATTTCTCTGTCGCTTTTTTCTTCGCCCCCGGCTTTACTTATCCTTTCTGGTTATGCGCTCGCCCATCTTTACCGTTAACGGACTCGAAGGGATTGATATGTCGCAGCAAAAATTTAATAAGACACGTTTCGACGCCGCACTTACCCGCCAATGGCAGCACCTTGGACTCACCTCCGCCCAGCAAATGACACCGCATCAGTGGTGGCAGGCATTAAGCCGTGTGCTGACGGAGATGCTCGCCACACAGCCGCCCGCCACACCGCGCGCAGGCCAACGCCATGTGAACTATCTGTCGATGGAGTTTCTTATCGGCCGCCTGACCGGCAACAACTTGCTGAATCTCGGTTGGTACGACGAGGTGAAGGAAGCGCTGGCGGCCCATCAGGTAGAACTCAGTGAGTTGCTGGAGGAAGAGGTGGATCCGGCGCTTGGCAACGGTGGATTGGGGCGCCTGGCCGCGTGCTACATGGACTCCATGGCCACTGTCGGGCAGACCGCGATGGGACATGGCCTTAATTATCAGTACGGTTTGTTCCGCCAGACCTTTGACGATGGCCAGCAAAAAGAGGCGCCGGACGACTGGCAGCGCAACAGTTATCCGTGGTTTCGCCATAACGCCGCGCAGGATGTGCAGGTTGGCATCGGCGGCAAAGTGAAGAAAAACAGTGATGGCTCGCTGCAGTGGCGACCTAAATTTCATCTTAAAGGTGAAGCCTGGGATTTGCCGGTGGTCGGCTACCGCAATGGCGTGACGCTGCCGTTACGTTTGTGGCAAGCCACCAGCGTGCATCCGTTCGATCTCACCCTGTTCAATGATGGTAAGTTCCTGCAGGCTGAACAACCCGGGATTGACGCCGATAAGCTCACCAAAGTGCTGTATCCCAACGATAATCACGCTGAAGGCAAGCGTCTGCGCCTGATGCAGCAATATTTCCAGTGCGCCTGTGCGGTGGGGGATATTCTGCGCCGCCACCATCTTGCCGGGCGCTCGATTCACTCCTTGCCCGATTTTGAAGTCATCCAGCTCAACGATACCCATCCCACCATCGCCATCCCGGAAATGCTGCGTATTCTGCTGGATGAGCATCAATTGAGCTGGGATGAAGCCTGGCACATCACCAGTCGTGTTTTCGCCTACACCAATCACACGCTGATGCCGGAAGCACTGGAGCGCTGGGATGAACAGCTGGTGCGCGATCTGCTGCCGCGCCATATGCTGATCATCCGCGAAATTAACCAGCGGCTGAAAAAAATCGTCAAGAAGCAGTGGCCTGGCGACAGCGCGACCTGGCAGAAGCTGGCGGTGGTGGCCGACGGGCAGGTGCGCATGGCGAACCTGTGTGTGGTGAGCTGTTTCGCCGTGAATGGCGTGGCTGCGCTGCACTCTGAGCTGGTGGTGAAGGATCTGTTCCCGGAGTATCACCAACTGTGGCCGACCAAATTCCATAATGTCACCAACGGCATCACGCCGCGCCGCTGGTTGAAGCAGTGCAATCCGCTGCTGTCGAACCTGATTGATGAGACGTTGCAGGTGGAGTGGGCCAACGATCTGGATGCGCTGGAATGGCTGGCGCCCTATGCGCGTAAGAAAGCTTTCCGTCAGCAGTTCCGTACCATCAAGCAGCAGAATAAGCTGCGGCTGACCGTGTATATCAAACGCGTGACCGGCATTGATGTGAACCCTGATGCGTTGTTCGATGTGCAGATTAAGCGGCTACACGAGTACAAACGTCAGCACCTCAGCCTGCTGCATATGCTGCACTGCTATCGTCAGCTGCGGGACAATCCTGATAACCCCGACTTTGTACCACGCGTGTTTCTGTTTGGTGCGAAAGCCGCGCCAGGCTACTACCTGGCCAAGAACATCATCTACGCCATCAACAAAGTGGCTGAAGTGATTAACAACGATCCTAAAGTTGGCGATCGGTTGAAAGTGGTATTTATTCCGGACTATCGCATTACCGCCGCAGAGCTGATGATTCCGGCCGCGGACCTTTCCGAGCAAATCTCGACCGCCGGTTATGAAGCGTCCGGCACCGGGAATATGAAGCTGGCGCTGAACGGCGCGCTGACCATTGGCACGCTGGATGGCGCAAACGTTGAGATCGCCGAAGCGGTGGGCGAGAAGAACATCTTTATCTTCGGCAATACGGTGGATGAGGTAAAGGCGCTCAAAGCCAACGGTTACAGCCCGAAAAAGCTGCGCAAGCAGAATAAGCATCTGGATGGTTTGCTGAAAGACCTGGAGAAGGGCAAGTTCAGTGCAGGTGACAAGCAGGCATTTGACATGCTGCTCACCAGCCTGACCAAAGGCGGCGATCCCTGGCTGGTACTGGCCGATTTCGAGGCTTATCTCGAGGCGCAGCAGCAGGTTGAAGCCTTGTGGAAGAACCCGGAGGCGTGGACCAAAGCGGCGATTCTTAACACCGCGCGCACCGGACGTTTCAGCTCCGATCGTTCGATTCGCGATTACCAGCAGCGTATCTGGCAGGCCGCGCGCTGATTTCCAGCTCGCCATCAATGGCAACCCGATGTTGTTCAGTACGGTTTTCGTCGGGTGCGCATGGATGCGCACCGCACCCAAGGAGACGCGATGACACTCAGCAAACTGGATAAGGCCGCGCAGGACGCGGGTATTGCGGTAGATTTTACCAACGCGAACGGTGAGCGGGTGCGCATTAGCGACGACACCAAACGTGCACTGCTGGCGGTGATGAATACGCCGGAAGGTAAAGCGCCACCACTGCCGCCGGTGCTGGTTTTCACCCCGCGCCGTCCGCGTCAGTGTTGCCCGCAGGGCAAAGGCGAGTTTAGCTGGCAGTTTGAAACCGAACGCGGCAAAACTTACAGCGGCACGCTACAGGCGGGGGAAGCCTTCGCGTTGCCGCCGCGTCTGGCGCAGGGTTATCACCGTTTGACTTTGCGGCAGGGACGTCAGCAGTGGCACTCGCGCATTATTATCGCGCCACGTCGCTGCTATTTATCCGAACCGCTAGCGCAAGGCGACAAACGCTGGGGAGCGCTGGTACAGCTTTACACGCTGCGATCCGATCGCAATTGGGGGATCGGTGATTTTGGCGATCTTGCGCAAATGCTGGAGCAGGTTGCCGCTCACGGTGGCGATTTTGTTGGCCTCAACCCGTTACACGCGCTTTATCCTGCGCAGCCTGAACACGCCAGCCCTTATAGCCCCACCTCGCGTCGCTGGCTGAATATGTTGTATATCGACATCAATCAGGTCGCGGCATTCGCACAAAGTGATGAAGCACAGCGTTGGTGGAAACGCGCTAAAACGCGCAAGGATGTGCAAGCCGCGCGCGCAACTGACTATGTCGACTATCGTGCGGTGGCGGAGTTGAAAATCACGGCGCTACGTCTGGCCTGGCAGCATTATCAGCCTGAGCAGGCGTTCCTGCAATTTGTCGCTGAGGGCGGCGATCATCTGCGCTACCAGGCGGCGTTTGACGGCATTCTGGCAGAACGCAGCGCTCAGCAGGAGAAGGCGTGGGGATGGGCGTCATGGCCGGAAACCTGGCGCAATGCGCACCAGCCCGAGGTGCAACAGTGGTGCTCGCAGCATGAGGACGAGATTCAGTTCTGGTGCTGGTTGCAGTGGCTGGCGCAACAGCAATTTGCCGCCTGCTGGCAGCGCAGCCAGCAACTCGGCATGACGGTGGGGCTTTACCGTGATCTCGCCGTGGGTGTGGCGCAGCACAGTGCAGAAACCTGGCAGGATGCGCAGCTGTATAAGCTGGGCGCTTCTGTGGGTGCGCCACCGGATCGCCTGGGGCCATTGGGGCAAAACTGGGCGTTGCCACCGCTTGATCCGCACGAGATGCGCGCGCGCGGCTATCAGCCTTTTATCGATTTATTGCGCGCCAATATGCGTGATTGCGGCGCGCTGCGTATCGATCACGTGATGGCGTTATTGCGGCTGTGGTGGATTCCGTATGGTGAGACAGCGGATAAAGGCGCCTATGTGTCGTATCCGGTGGACGATTTAATGGCGATTCTGGCGCTGGAAAGTCAGCGCCATCGCTGCATGGTGATCGGCGAGGATCTGGGCATTGTGCCGCCGATCATCGTTCGCATGATGCACAGCCACGGTATTTTCTCGTGGAAAGTGCTGTTCTTCGAACAGGAACGCGATGGCCGCTATCGCCAGCCTTCGGCTTATCCTCGCCAGTCGATTGCCAGTGCCAGTACCCATGATTTGCCCACGTTGAGCGGATTCTGGCAGGCGGAAGATTTGGCATTGGGTGAAAAGCTTGGCATGTATCGCGATAGCGTGCTGCACTCCCTGCAACAACAACGCACGGCACAAAAGCAGGCTTTGCTGGATGCCTTACAGCAGGCGGGGGCCATGCCTGCTCACAGTCGTCAACCTGCGTTGAAACAACCGCTTACGCCGGCGCTGAATGTGGCGATGCACCGTTACCTGGCCCGCACGGAAAGCGCATTACTGGGATTGCAGCCGGAAGATTGGCTCGGCATGACAATGCCGGTAAACGTGCCTGGCACCGTGGATGAGTATCCGAACTGGCGGCGCAAGTTATGTGTGACGCTGGAAGAGATGTTTGCCGACAAAGCCGTGAAGCACGTTCTGAAAGCGGTGAATGACGGGCGCAAAGCGAGGTAGAAATCTGCGGCAGCTCGGGTGCGCTGCCGCAAGAAAATCAGTAGTAAGAGTGCTCGCCGCGCTGGTGTTCAGTGAGGTCACGCACACCTTTCAGCTCAGGGAACGCTGCCAGCAGCTCTTTCTCGATGCCATCTTTCAGCGTGACGTCGATCATTGAACAGCCGTTACAGCCGCCGCCAAACTGCAGAATCGCGTAACCGTCATCGGTGATTTCCATCAGGGATACACGACCACCGTGACCAGCCAGCTGTGGGTTGATCTGCGCTTGAAGCAAATACTCCACACGCTCAACCATTGGGGCATCATCCGACACTTTGCGCATCTTGGCGTTTGGCGCTTTCAGCGTCAGCTGGGAACCGAGGTTATCGGTGACAAAATCGATCTCAGCATCTTCCAGATAAGGCGCGCTCAGCTCATCAACATAGGCTGACAGCTTTTCGAACTTCATTTCAGTATCAGTGGCTTCTACTGCATCGGGTGGGCAGTAAGAAACACCGCATTCAGCGGTTGGCGTACCCGGATTAATGACGAATACGCGAATTTGTGTGCCATCTTCTTGTTTTGACAGCAATTTCGAGAAGTGCTCTTGCGCAGCATCAGTAATAACGATCATGGCGATTGCTCAATAGTTGACTAAATTACTTGGTTATAATACGCCCAACGCCGACGCTCTACAAGGTACGGCACAGGCAGCCAATATGCACGCTGGCCGCGCCTTGCGCCAGCAAAATGCGGCTGATTTCTGCCACCGTGCTTCCGGTGGTCACCACATCGTCGATGAGCAGGATATGGCGTCCGCGCACCGGCATTTCAAGGGAAAAGGCCCCGCGCAGATTCTTTTTCCGCGCCGAAGCGCGCAACGCATGCTGGACCAACCCCCGCCGTCTGCGGCGCACCCCCGCACGATATTCACAACCTAGCCAGTGTGCCAGCGGTTTTGCCAGCAGCTCAGCCTGATTATAGCCACGCTGCCAGGCACGACGCCGATGTAACGGCACACTCAACACCAAATCGATGCGCGGCGTCAGGTTAACGCGGCGACTATTTAACAATTTTAACAAAAGTAGCCGCGCCAGCATCACTCTGAGTGCGGTTGCCCGAGAAAATTTCAGCTGGATGACCCAATCACTCAGCGGCGGCAGGTAATCGCTAACGCAGGTCAGGCTGTGCCACGGGGGTGGACGACGCAGACAGCGGCCGCACAATCGGGTGCCGCTGGCCGGCAGTCCACAGCAGGGGCAGATCGCGGGCAGCGCCGGGATTTGTTGCACACAGCGGCTGCATAGCCCATGTCTGGCAATCTGTAATGGCAGGCGGCATAGCCAACACAGGGCAGGGATTGATAGCATAGCGGCCTCTTTTCACTTTTCGGGAGTGTAACCGATGAGTTCGCTTTACTGGCACACCACAGGCACGGGCGATCGCGATCTTGTGCTGCTGCACGGTTGGGGATTGAATGCCGAAGTGTGGCAGAACATTGTTCCACGACTCAGCCCGCATTTTCGTCTGCACCTGGTGGATCTGCCCGGCTTTGGCCGCAGCCAGGGATTTGGTGCACTGACCTTAGCCGACATGGCTCAACAGCTGGTTCCACAACTGCCTGAGCGTGCAGTGTTGCTCGGTTGGTCGCTGGGGGGACTGGTTGCCAGCCAGATTGCACTGACGCAGCCTGAACGTGTCACCGCGCTGATTAGCGTGGCATCGTCACCCTGTTTTACCGCGCACGAGGATTGGCCGGGCATCAAGCCTGAGACGCTGGAGAGCTTCCAGCAGCAGTTGAGCAATGATTTCCAGCGCACCGTAGAACGTTTCCTGGCCTTGCAAACCATGGGTACGGAAAACGCTCGCCAGGATGCACGTCAGCTCAAAGACGTGGTGCTATCGCAGCCAATGCCTTCGGTCGCGGTGCTGGAAGGTGGGTTAGAGATTTTGCGACAGGACGATCTGCGTACGGCGCTGGATAATCTCGCGCTGCCGTTTATGCGCATCTATGGATCACTCGACGGACTGGTGCCGCGTCGTATTGCGGCGGAGCTGGATGCGCGCTGGCCCGCGTCGCCATCGGTTGTGATGGAGAAGGCCGCCCACGCTCCCTTTATCTCTCATCCTGATGCGTTTTGTCAGCAGGTGCAGCAGTTTATCCACGCAGCCACATAAATTGCCACGCAGCCAGTGTCATCGGCTGGCTGCCGTCGATCTTCTCGCCGCTGATCACATCCTGAAAATGCCGTGTCTGTGGCAGATGCGTGGTGACTTCCCGGCTGCTGAGATTAAATACGCACAAGAGCCCGTCATCACTGCCTGGCGCATGCCGCCGCAACATCAGCACGGTATTTTCACTCTCCAGTAGCGTCATCGCATTATCCGGGTGGAACGCACTCTGGCGGGTGCGCAGCTGGATCAATGCGCTGAGTCGTTCATACACCTGCTGACGCAACGGGTCATCGCCGCTGATCCACTGTTCCATTTCACGCAAACTGTATTTCTGGCGATTGATGGCGCGGTTGTGTCCTGCCGCGCGCACGCCTTCATTGTCGTTGCGCGATCCCAGAATACTTTGGATATAGATGGCCGGCACGCCCGGAAAGGCGAGCAGAATGGCGTGTGCCAGCAGGAAGCGACGCAGACGCGTGTCATCGTCATCATGCTGTTGGTTGAGGGCATCGAAATAGGTGACGTTAATTTCGTAGGGGCTGGTGGTGCCATCGGGGTTGTTTTTGTAAGACACCAGCGCGCCTTCCAACGCCAGATCTCTTACCAGCGCCACGATCTCCACCTCAGACAAAATACCGCGCGCAGGATTGAGGCCAATGCCATCGTGCGAGGCAAGGAAGTTGAAGAAAGTGGTGGTGCCGTTACTGGTGCCCAGCGTGCTGGCCCATTGGCGCAGCGCGCGTGCGGATCCTGAATGAATGGCATGCAGCACCAGCGGCGGCAGTGAAAACTGATACACCATCTGCGCTTCGTCGCGCCCGTTACCAAAATAGCTGATGTTGTCCTTGTGCGGCACATTGGTTTCCGTGACGATCACCGTGCCCGGTGCGACTTCGTTAGCGATGGCGCGAAACAGCTTCACCAGCTGGTGGGTTTTCGGCAGGTGAATGCAATTTGTACCCGGCGTCTTCCACATATATCCCACCGCATCAAGACGAACGTAATCGGCGCCTTTGTTCAGGTAATCCAGCAATACGCCGACCATGCGGATCAGCACTTCAGGATTGGCAAAGTTAAGGTCGATTTGATCAGCGCTAAATGTGGTCCAGATAAAGCGTGTCTCACCATCGGCCATCTCGAAAGGGGTGAGCAGCGGCGAGGTGCGGGGACGCGTCACGGCGCTGAGATCGGTGGCCGGCGGCATGCTGATAAAAAAGTCATCCCAGCCGGGATCCTGCGCCAAAAAGTGGCGAAACCATTGGCTGTGCGCCGACATATGGTTGCAGACAAAATCGAACATCAGCCGGGTTTCACTGTGCAGCGCCGCAATATGCTGCCACTCGCCACAAAGAGGATTCACCTGGTGATAATCAATCACGGAGAAGCCATCGTCGGAAGAGTAGGGAAAAAACGGCAGCAGATGGACCAGGCTGAAAGTGGATTGCAGATGCTGCTGATAGAAGTGCGAGAAGCTGGCAAGTGTGGGCTTATCGGGTTCACGGAACTGATCGGCGTAGCTGATCAATACCACATCCTTCTCATCCCAGTGGGCTTTGCGCGGCAGTTTAGCGGTATCTCGCGCTGCACGAATGTGGGAAAGCAGACGCTCACGTGCGGCGACGGGGAAGCGGCCTGCGTAAATCTCATCAAGTAGGGCGTTGATTATGTCCATCAGATCGTCGGGCCACGCGGAAGGTCATTTTTTCACACGGATTTTTTCAGCGTAGACGGATGAGGGGATTTATCAAATGTGTACGCGCGGAGCGAAGCCGCCTCCGCGCGTTATTCAGGGCTGGGCGTTAGCGTTTTTTGCCAAATGCTGCTGCCAGCGCATCACCCATCGCGCTGTTGCCTGCAGGTGCATTGACAGGTTTACCGCGTCCTTTGCTGTTAGCGGCGGGACGTGCATTCTCTTTGCCGCTGCTGCGGTTATTGCCGCCGCGCGCATTGCTCTCGCCGGGCTGCTCGTCAAGACGCATGGTGAGGGCGATGCGTTTACGCTGCATATCCACTTCCATCACCTTCACTTTGACGATATCGCCCGCTTTCACCACCTGATGGGGATCTTCGACGAACTTGTCTGACAGTGAAGAGATGTGCACCAGACCATCCTGATGCACGCCGATATCCACGAAAGCACCAAAGTTGGTGACGTTGGTGACCGCGCCTTCCAGAATCATGCCCGGCAGCAGATCGTTCAGCGTTTCCACGCCTTCGGCAAACTGCGCAGTTTTGAATTCCGGACGGGGATCGCGCCCCGGTTTCTCCAGCTCTTTCATGATGTCGGTGACGGTTGGCAGACCAAAACGCTCGTCGGTGAAGTCACGCGCGTTGAGATCGCGCAACCCACCCGGGTTGCCCATCAGTTCGCTCAGCGCCTGTTCAGTCGCGGCCAGAATACGTTCGACCAGCGGGTAAGCTTCCGGGTGCACGGTGGAGGCGTCCAGCGGGTTATCGCCGTGATTGATGCGCAGGAAGCCGGCGCACTGCTCGTAAGCTTTTGGCCCAAGACGGCTGACTTTCAGCAGCTGCTGGCGATTCTGGAAGCGGCCGTTCTCATCGCGCCAGGTGACAATGTTCTGCGCCATCATGCGGGTTAAGCCTGCCACGCGCGTCAGCAAGGCGACTGAAGCGGTATTCAGATCCACGCCGACGGCGTTTACGCAGTCTTCCACCACCGCGTCCAGCTTCTTCGCTAGCTGGCTTTGGCTCACATCATGCTGATACTGGCCGACGCCGATGGATTTCGGATCGATTTTCACCAGCTCGGCCAGCGGATCCTGCAAGCGACGCGCAATGGAGACGGCGCCGCGAATGGAAACATCCAGGTCCGGAAACTCCAGCGCGGCCAGTTCCGATGCGGAATAGACCGATGCGCCAGCCTCACTGACAATCACTTTCTGCGCGTTGATCTGCGGGAACTGCTTCTGCACGTCGAGGAAGAAACGCTCGGTTTCACGTGAAGCGGTACCGTTACCAATCGCCACCAACTCCACCTGGTGTTTGATGCACAGTGCTGCCACAGCCGATGCGGCTTTCGCCACCTGTCCGGTGTGCGGATAGATGGTGTCATGTGCTACCAGTTTGCCGGTGGCATCCACCACGGCGACTTTCACGCCGGTACGCAGGCCCGGATCGAGCCCCATGGTGGCGCGCATGCCTGCCGGAGCCGCCATCAGCAAATCGTGCAGGTTGCGGGCGAATACGTTAATCGCTTCATCTTCTGCGCGTTCGCGAATGGTACCCATCAGTTCGGTTTCGAGATGCAGCAGCACTTTGATGCGCCAGGTCCAGCTCACCACCGCTTTACGCCAGCTGTCTGCCGGCGCATTGTTCAGACGCAGTTGCAGATGGTCGGCGATCAGCGTTTCACCGTGGCTTTCGCGCGGCGCTTCTTCGAATTGTGGATCGGCGTTCAGAGAGAGTTGCAGCACGCCTTCATTGCGACCACGGAACATCGCTAGCGCACGGTGAGAAGGAACGGTGCTGAGAGGTTCGTGGTGATCGAAGTAGTCGCGGAATTTCGCGCCCTCTTCCTCTTTACCTTCCACCACACGAGCCACCAGATGCGCGTTTTTCCACAGATAATCACGCACTTTTGCCAGCAGCGTGGCGTCTTCGGCAAAACGTTCCATCAGGATATAACGTGCGCCATCCAGCGCTGCGCGCACATCGGCGACGCCTTTATCCGCATCCACAAAGTTTGCAGCCAATGACTCGGGTTCCTGAGAAGGATCGCTCCATAGCGTTTCAGCCAGTGGCTCCAGGCCCGCTTCGATGGCGATCTGCCCACGCGTGCGACGTTTCTGCTTATACGGCAGATACAGATCTTCCAGTTCAGTTTTGTTCAGCGTGCCATTGATGGCCGTGGCGAGTTCTGGGGTGAGTTTGCCCTGCTCATCGATGGATTTCAGAATTGACTGGCGGCGATCTTCCAGCTCACGCAGATAGCCAAGGCGGCTCTCCAGCTGACGCAACTGGGTATCATCCAGCCCACCGGTCACTTCCTTACGATAACGTGCGATAAATGGCACGGTGTTCCCTTCATCCAGCAAGCGTACAGCGGCGTCAACCTGGTCGGCGCGTGCCTTCAGCTCACTTGCGATAATCTGGCTCAGTGAATCTTTCATCATCATTAACAATGCTTACACAGGGTTGGAAAATAGGGGACAGTTATACGGATTGGGGCGGCAAATTGCCAGCCGGGGACAGGCGAATCCGTCTTTTTCTGAATGCAGCACGCACATCGCTGCGCACACCTTGCTGATAGCAATGCAGTCGCTTATTGTTGGCTTCTTTGCTGTAAAGACCCATTGTTGCCACGAGTAGATGTTATGAAAACCCAACTGATTACCCGCGAAGGCTATAACAAATTACGTGCCGAGCACGACCATTTGTGGAACGAAAAGCGTCCGGAAATCACCAAAATTGTCTCCTGGGCGGCCAGCCTTGGCGACCGTTCGGAAAACGCCGATTACACCTACAACAAGCGCCTGTTGCGGCAGATAGACCGCCGTGTGCGCTATCTGCGCAAGTGCCTCGCTGATCTGAAAATTGTCGATTATGCGCCGCAACAGGAAGGAAAGGTGTTCTTTGGTGCCTGGGTTGAGGTGGAAAATGAACAGGGTGATGCAAAGCGGTTTCGCATTGTGGGGCCGGATGAAATCTATGGCGATGCGGTTAAGGATTACATCTCCATTGATTCACCGATGGCCCGTGCGCTGATCAAGAAAGAGGTGGATGACGAAGTCGTGGTGAATACGCCGGAAGGACAGAAAGTGTGGTTTGTTAACTGCATCGAGTATGTGAAGAACCCAGAGTAAAAAAGAGGCGGAGAATAATGGCTTGGGTAAAAAAGCCTTGGGTGCAACTTATTCTCCGGTGGCGAAATGGGCTGGCAGTAAAAGGGGGAAGCGCCGCAGCCTTGCCGCGCCTGAAACGTTCGGATTATTTGCCTGGTGTGGTCGCGGTGGTGGTCGATGTGCTGCTGGTGCCTTTGTCACCGCCGCCCATTGTTGCCAGCGCCACTCCCAACAGTGCACCCACGGCACCCACACCCATCGCGTCTGAATTGCCTTTGGCGGTCGTGGAGGCCTGGGCTCCCGCCGCTTCACCCGCGCTGGTGGCCGCATGAGCCTGAGAAAGGCTGACCAGCACCAATGCACTCAGCAAGACCGCAGATTTTTTCATTTTTCTCTCTCCAAAGATGCGCAATATCAGCAGGAACCCTTGCAGTTTCTGAGATCGTTATGCGGGAAGAAAGTGCTGATGAGTGACTGATTAATCAGACTTTATTTAACACTGGCCTTATCAGGCGCGAGATGCGTATTGTTCCGAGAGCAGATGAGCACTGAAAACGAAAAGAGCCAGATATTATGCTGCGAATGATCGCCCATCGAACGATTCTGGCCTGCCGACTTAAGTCAAATGGTCCCAAATGCTGTGATAACGAGCGGTCTGCGGCCCGGTGATCCATTTTCGAAAAGAAAACCACGGAAATTTTCGGATTAGCGCTAAGCGGCTGGAAAGCCCCGATAAAAAGCGGGAGACAATGCGCATTTCAGGGCTTAAATTAAATATAAGCTGCTGTTTAATATGCTTTGTAACAATTTCGGCTAGAATATAAACCATTAATAACTGTCACATGCAGGCATCTTTTTTACACAATATTGACTCAGGCAATGGCGCCTTTGGGAGTTGAACAATGCAAGAGAACTACAAAATTCTGGTCGTCGATGATGATATGCGTTTGCGCGCACTGCTCGAACGTTATCTCACCGAGCAGGGCTTTCAGGTGCGCAGTGTCGCCAACGCCGAGCAGATGGATCGTCTGCTGACCCGTGAATCATTCCATTTAATGGTGCTGGATCTGATGTTGCCAGGCGAAGATGGCTTGTCCATTTGCCGCCGTTTGCGCAGCCAGAGCAACCCGATGCCGATCATTATGGTGACGGCAAAAGGCGAAGAAGTGGATCGTATTGTCGGACTGGAAATCGGTGCTGATGACTACATTCCTAAGCCGTTCAACCCACGTGAATTGCTGGCCCGTATTCGTGCCGTGCTGCGCCGTCAGGCCAATGAATTGCCAGGTGCGCCTTCACAGGAAGAAGCGGTTATCGCCTTTGGTAAGTTCAAACTGAACCTCGGCACGCGTGAAATGTTCCGTGAAGATGAGCCAATGCCGTTGACCAGTGGTGAGTTTGCGGTGTTGAAAGCGCTGGTGAGCCATCCGCGTGAACCGTTATCACGCGATAAGCTGATGAACCTGGCGCGTGGCCGTGAATACAGTGCGATGGAACGTTCTATCGACGTGCAGATTTCCCGTCTGCGCCGCATGGTAGAAGAAGATCCGGCGCATCCGCGCTACATCCAGACCGTTTGGGGTCTTGGCTACGTCTTCGTTCCGGACGGCAGTAAAGCATGAGGCGATTGCGCTTCTCTCCTCGCAGTTCGTTTGCCCGCACCCTGTTATTGATCGTTACCTTGCTGTTCGTCAGCCTGGTAACGACCTATCTGGTGGTGTTGAATTTCGCCATTCTTCCCAGTTTGCAGCAGTTCAATAAAGTCCTCGCCTACGAAGTGCGTATGTTGATGACCGATCGACTGCAGCTGGAAGATGGCACGCAACTGGAAGTGCCACCCGCCTTCCGGCGTGAAATTTATCGTGAACTGGGTATTTCGTTGTACACCAACGCAGCGGCAGAAGAGAGTGGCCTGCGCTGGGCACAGCATTACGAATTCCTTAGCGAGCAGATGGCGCAACAGCTGGGTGGCCCGACCGATGTCCGTGTCGAGGTTAACAAGAATTCCCCCGTGGTCTGGCTGAAAACCTGGTTGTCGCCAGACATCTGGGTGCGTGTACCGCTGACTGAAATCCATCAGGGCGATTTCTCGCCACTGTTCCGCTACACCCTGGCGATTATGTTGCTGGCGATCGGCGGGGCCTGGCTGTTTATCCGCATTCAGAACCGACCCCTGGTCGACCTGGAGCACGCAGCGCTTCAGGTCGGTAAAGGCATCATTCCTCCTCCTCTGCGTGAGTATGGCGCATCGGAAGTGCGTTCCGTCACCCGAGCCTTTAACCAGATGGCGGCGGGCGTTAAACAGCTCGCCGATGACCGTACGCTGCTGATGGCGGGGGTGAGCCATGATTTGCGCACCCCCTTAACACGCATTCGTCTCGCCACCGAGATGATGAGTGAACAGGATGGCTATCTGGCCGAGTCGATCAATAAAGATATCGAAGAGTGCAACGCCATCATCGAGCAGTTCATCGACTATCTGCGTACAGGGCAGGAGATGCAGACCGAACGCGCCGATCTCAACAGCGTGCTAGGTGAAGTGGTGGCGGCGGAAAGCGGCTATGAACGTGAGATTGAGAATGCGGTGATGCCGGAAGAGTTGATGCTGGATATCAACCCGCTGTCGATTAAGCGTGCCGTGGCGAATCTGGTAGTGAATGCCGCACGTTATGGTAACGGCTGGATCAAAGTCAGCAGCGGTCAGGAACTGAATCGCGCCTGGTTCCAGGTGGAAGACGATGGTCCGGGTATTAAGCCCGATCAGCTTCAGCATCTGTTCCAGCCCTTTGTACGTGGCGATAGCGCACGCAGCACCAGCGGCACCGGCTTAGGGTTGGCGATTGTGCAGCGTATTATCGATGCGCATGAAGGCTCGCTGGAGATAGGTGAGAGCGAGCATGGCGGATTGCGCATTCGCGCGTGGTTGCCGATTCCGGAAAATAACAGTACAGCGTTAGTCAGTACGCATCACAGTTAACGCCTCGCTCAGATCGATGCAACGCGTTGGACTTCGTATCAATGAGCCGCCATTTGGCGGCTCATTCACATCACAACTGCGGCCCAGCCTGAACCAGCGCCTTGCCTGCATCGTTATCAGTATACTTCTCAAAGTTGGTGACAAAACGCTGCGCCAGCCCCTGCGCTGCCTCCTGCCACGCGGCTTCATCCGGCCAGCTGCGACGTGGATCCAGAATCGCGTCATCGACTTGCGCCAGGGTCGCGGGCATCTGCAGGTTAAATACCGGTAGCGTTTCCGTCGCTACGTCGTCCAACTCACCCGCCAGAATCGCATTGATGATGGCGCGGGTATCTTTCAGTGAAATACGTTTACCGCTGCCATTCCAACCGGTATTCACCAGATACGCTTTTGCACCTGCCGCTTCCATACGCTTCACCAGCACATCGGAATATTGCGTTGGATGCAACGTCAGGAAGGCCGCGCCAAAACAGGCTGAGAACGTCGGCGTTGGCTGGGTGACACCGCGCTCGGTGCCGGCCAGTTTGGCGGTAAAACCCGACAGGAAGTGATACTGGGTTTGTTCCGGTGTCAGGCGTGAAACCGGCGGCAGCACACCAAAGGCATCAGCGGTCAGGAAAATAACGCGTTGCGCATGGCCCGCTTTGGAGACCGGCTGCACGATGTTTTCAATATGCTCAATGGGGTAGGAAACACGCGTGTTTTCAGTTTTGCTGGCATCAGCATAATCAACGCTGCCATCTGCCCGCACCACGACATTCTCCAGCAGGGCATCACGGCGGATAGCGCGATAGATCTCCGGCTCAGCTTTCTCCGACAGATTGATGGTTTTGGCGTAGCAGCCACCTTCGAAGTTGAAGACACCATCATCGTCCCAACCGTGTTCGTCATCGCCAATCAGCTGGCGGTCGGGATCGGTGGACAGTGTGGTTTTACCGGTGCCAGACAGGCCGAAGAATACCGCAACGTCACCCGCTTTACCCACGTTCGCCGAGCAGTGCATTGACGCGATGCCTTTCAGCGGCAACAGGTAGTTCATGATGGCGAACAAACCTTTTTTCATCTCGCCGCCGTACCAGGTGCCGCCAATTAGCTGCATGCGTTCGGTGAGGTTAAAGGCGACAAAGTTCTCAGAGTGCAGCCCCTGAACCTGCCAGTCTGGGTTGGTACACTGCGCGGCGTTCATCACCACAAAATCCGGTTTAAAGGAGGCCAGCTCGGCTTCATCAGGGCGGATAAACATGTTTTTGACGAAATGTGCCTGCCAGGCCACTTCCATCACAAAGCGCACGCTCAGGCGGGTATCCGGATTCGCGCCGCAGAAGGCGTCGATAACAAACAGACGTTTGCCAGAGAGTTGCGCCGTGCAGCGGTCTTTCAGCGCCTGCCAGGTTTCCTGCGACAGCGGCTGGTTGTCATTTTTGCCGTTTCCAACGTCATTCCACCATAAGGTGTCACGCGTGGTGTCATCGCGCACGATGTACTTATCTTTTGGCGAACGCCCGGTAAAGATGCCGGTATCCACGGCAATGGCGCCGCTTTGCGTCAGGGTGCCGCGCGCATAACCTTCCAGTTCCGGGCGGGTTTCTTCCTGAAACAGCGTATCAAAGTCAGGGTTGTACACCACTTCTGTGGTGTTGCTGATGCCCAAAGCGGCAAGGGCTTGCGATGTCAGGCCGTGAACGCGCATGTGGCTGCTCCTTAAATCGGTGCTTCATAGCATTTTTATGAGAGATTCTGCGTTCTGCCGCGCATAGCCGGACAGGGCAGATCGCGCGCAGTGTACACGTCTGAGCAGGGCGTAAAAGTGAGGAGAGTTAAAAATGCGAGCTGGAACGTGACAAGCAGAGAAATCCGCCACTTAAGAAACTAAAGTCAGTATAAGGTAGTTAATTTTCGCGAAAAAGTGATGAGTTCATTCCTGACAGGAATGCGGGCGGCGATGCCGCCCGTAGGGGGATTAGTGCAATTGATCGCTGTTAGGCGTTGGTGCGTTACGAATGGCAGCAATGTCTACAGCATCATAAACATAGTGCGAGCCACAATAATCGCAGTGCATATCGATCTTGCCATCCTCTTCGAGAATTTCGTCCACTTCTTCAACCGGCAGCGTGTTTAATACTTCGCCACAGCGTTCACGTGAACAGGTGCATTTGAAGCTGACCGGCGTCGGATCAAACACCGTGGCTTCTTCCTGGTGATACAAGCGCCACAGCACATCCGTCGCGGGCAGCTCAATCAGCTCTTCGCTCTTCACGGTTTCGGTCAGAGTGGCCAGATGGTTAAAATCATCCTGGCTCGGCTCTTGTGCAGGCAGAACCTGCAACAGAATACCGGCGGCGCCTTTATCGCTGGTACGAATAAACAGGCGAGTTGGCAACTGCTCAGAACGCATGAAGTAATCTTCCAGGCACCCAGCCAGCGTATCGGCTTCCAGACCGACGACGCCCTGATAACGCTCGCCTTTTTCCGGAGAAATGGTGATGACCAGATAGCCGTTGCCTACCATCTCTTTCAGGCTGCTACCCGGCGCAATGTCGGCATCTTCCTTCACGCGTGCAACGCCACGTAATTCCTGCTTGTTATTGCCGTTGATCACCGCCAATGTCAGTGGACCATCGCCCTGTAACTGAACGGTGATGTCGCCATCGAATTTCAGCGTTGCGGTCAACAAGCTGGTCGCGACCAGCAATTCACCCAGCAGGTTTTTCACCGGTTCGGCGTAGTCGTGGTTTTTGACAATCTCACGCCAGGTTTCGGATACGTTGACCAGCTCGCCGCGAACGGCGACATTTTCGAACAGGTAACGGTGCAGTTGATCTTGAACAGACATAGAGTTTCTCTCGTTGGGGCGACGGTTATTCATCGCCCGACAATTTAAATTTCATCAGATCGCGGCGCTCTTTTTTATCCGGGCGGCGATCGGGGTGCGGCATGGTCAGGGCATTCATTTTGCGCGCCAGTGCCGTTTTTTCACGCTTCTCAATGCTGGCGGCGGTCTCCGCATACATCGCTTGCGCTTCAGTGGCTGGGCGGCGTTGATCGCCTATGGCGGTGATTACCACCGTTCGCTCATCGTTGCCCTGGCGCAGCGTTAGCTCGGCCTGCAATTCCACGATTTTACTCGGTTTGCTGCGCTGGCCGTTGTAATGCACTTTACCGCCATCGATCATTTCGCGAGCCAGCGCGCGCGTTTTATAAAAACGCGCAGCCCACAGCCATTTATCGAGGCGGACACCTTCGCTGGTTTTTTCTTTCATTGCGGCTCCTGCTTTAACGCAGCGTTTCACACAACTGGCGATAGTCTCGCACTGCAGCATGACGCTGGAAAGATTGATCGGGCCGACCGGAATCCGGATTGCTGACGCCTAAACACCAGCGAATGCCCCAGCGTGCCGCTGCATCAAGGATCGCTTCGCTATCATCAATGAACAGCGTGCGTTCGCTATCGAATGCAGTTTGCTGCTGCACGGCCTGCCAGAGACGTGGATCCTCTTTCGGATACCCAAAGGTATGGGTAGAAAGTAATAAATCAAGGTGGGGAGCCAAACCGGTTTGCTCCAGCTTTACCTCAAGGTTGTACGGATGCGCATTGGTCAGCAAGATGGTGCGTTTACCCGCAGCACGCAGTGCCTGGAGTAGCGGCAGCGTATCCTCGCGCATGGCCGCACGGTGACGCTTTTCCCATGTCATGGCGCGGATATCTAAGGCCAGTTCTTGCGACCAGTAATCAAGACAATACCAGTTTAGCGTATGCACCACGGCTTGATACTTTTGCTGAATCAGCTGGTGTGCTTCGGCCAGCGTGATATCACGCTCGCGGCTCAGGGTTTCCGGAACGTGCTCCAGCCAGAAATGGCGGTCAAAGGCGAGATCGAGCAGCGTGCCATCCATATCCAGCAGCACGGTATCAATCCCGGACCAGTTTAGCGTCATCGTCATACTCTCTCGCCCTAAAAAATAGGGCGACAGGGTAGCACAGAAGGGAAGGGCTCAGAACAGTGAGCGCACGCTCTGCATAGTGCTCAGATTGTGATTGAAGCACTTGTCGTAATACTGCTGAATTTCCACCATGCGCAGGCGATTACGATGCACACGTCGCAGGGCCAGCAGCCCATTGGTGACGCCGCAGAGGATCAGCACCAGCATCAATAATGCGGTACCGAGGTATCGCCATTGCGCCATCGCATCCGGTTCATTGTGCAACGCAATGTGGCGTGTGCCGTTAGCGTCAGTGGTGATGCTGGTAATAATGCCGTTGGCAGCAAACGGCGTGTGCAACAGCATACCGGACATGCGTTGCAATTCGCGCCATTGCGACGGCGCATCAAGATCAAACAGCGACACGGAAGGCTGTGGCTGGTTCACCATCTGACGGCCCTCATCACTCATTATCAGGAAGCCGCCCGGTGGTGGGCTATTCAGATTTTCTGCTGCACGACGGGTTTCACGCGAGAAGAAGGTCGAGGTTGCGGTATTCACCAGGTTCTCCAGCGCTTCCGCACTGACCGGGCGTAACAGCACGTTCATGCCGTTAAGCTTGCCGGAATCAGCGCGGTGGATCAGTGAATCCCAATCCTTAGCATTGCCCAGATTCACCAGGGCATTTTTCAGCCGGACGCAATCTTGCTGCTGGCTGCACAGATCCTGTGTTTTCAGCACTAAATCAGAGAAATCATCCAGCAGAATCATGCCCGATTTCTGAATCGCGGAGGCAAGCTGTGGATTGAGTTTCGGATCGGTGTTGGTTTCCGGATGCAGTTGACGTGTGGTGGTATCAAGCAGAGCGGCAGCTTTATCGATGATATCTGACTGCGGCTGCGGCAGAGGTGCTGCGTTATTCCAGTAAATGGCTGAGCAGTCGAACGGCATATACGCATAGCTGCGATTGCTTTGATAGTTGCCCGGTACGGAACACATGCCGGTTCCACTCACCTTCAGGTTGTCACCGATGTGCAGCGGCAGGGCGTTGAGTTTATCCACGCTATTCACTTCAATGCTTTCGGTGCCTTTTACCCAGGCGAGGCTGAGCTTGATCGGCATACTGAGCGGAATCCAGGTAAACAGCATCACCAGGACCACCAGCGAACCACAAGCCAGCACCAGATTTTTGCGCCAGCGCTGAACCGGGAAATTGCGAACCTCATCGTGCAGGGAGAGGAAACGCCCCTGGCGCACCACTTGCCGATTCAGATAGATGTCGACATCCGTCACCTGGCCCAAATCGTGCGCGACATAGGGTTGCCAGTGGGCGGGATAAATTAAATCGATAATGCCCAGCGAGATATTGCTCTGCTCCTGATTGGATTCACCAAACAGGCCCCAGCGTTTCGGTGCTCCGCGCAAACAGTGCACATCGCGCAGCCCTTTTTCACCCGGGAAGCGGTAAAGGAACCACAAGCTAACCGCGATCATTGCGCAGGCTGGCAGGGCAATCCACACCATCAGGCTTCCGGGCAGCACCAGGCTGAGGAAGAACAGCAGGAAGGCAAAGCAGATAACAATGGCCTCGCGCGTGCCATCTGGCCGCGATAGGCGGTACTCTTCCGGTGATTCTTTACGCACCTGCAGCAGCTCGACATTTTCGCTCTCCTCTTTACGGATAGAGGCGTTGGTCGACATTGAACGCACCAGCGGCGGCAAGGCGGGTTGTTCTACGGCATAATTCACTAACGAGTGACCGTTGAGCGAGATCACCAGTGGCAGCGTTTGAGTGCGGATCAGCTCAACATAATTCTCTTCCGCAATGTACTGCTCCCACAGCGGTGGCAGATGCACTTCCACTTCATCGAGGTAGTAGCGCCATTGATGCGCATCATCCGTTGAGAGGCCATAGCGAGTGATGGAACGCGTGACGGGATAAACATTGCTGCTCTGCGCCGTGAGCGTCAGGGATTCGGTCTCACGCGACTTCTTTGAGGAGCGGGCAGTACTCTGTTTTTGTTTTTGCTGTTTCGCCAGGGACGCAATGTACGCTTCAACGGCGAGACGTTCTTCATCAGTGAGTTTGCGGCAGGGGGGACTAATAAACGGCAGCGGTTTCGCCAACGGCGGACGATGCCGCATAGCGTACCAATAACCTATTCCTGCTATCAGAGAGCAGGCCAGCATGACAGCCAGAATGATGATAAAAGTGCTCATGCTTTGCTCAATCCAGCCAAAAAACTGCCTTCACGTTTACGATGTGCTCCCGGTGGAACCATTATTACCAGTCAATTTTGGCGAGCAGAAGTCATTCTTACAAGAAAAAACTCAGATAAAATAACGCACAAAATCATTGAATTATAATTTATTAGATTATTCCTTAATGGGATGTTAACCACAGGACACTCAATTAAATATCGGTATTTTCTGAATTTAACAAAACCCCATTGACTTATTGTGAAAATTTAAGTGTATAGATAACAATAAGTTGTTAGCAGGCGTAAGCAAATGTGTGTCACGATGCTTTCCCTGCGCTGCGTGTCGCACATTGCTGCGGGCTTCGGTATGCTGGCGTCATCGCGATTCACAAGGCTGTGCTAAGTTTGAGGCTGATATGAAAACTCCAATGAAAAAACCTGACATCCTCAACGTGGAAGCGGTGGCCCGCTCCCGCTTGTTTACTATTGAAGCGGTTGATCTCGCTTTCAGTAACGGTGCACGCCGTGTCTATGAGCGTATGAAACCTTCCAACCGGGAAGCGGTGATGATTGTGCCGATTCTGGGTGATGATGTGATCCTGATTCAGGAATATGCCGTAGGGCTGGAAAGCTATGAGTTGGGTTTTCCTAAGGGGTTAATCGACCCAGGCGAAAGCGTGTTTGAAGCCGCAGACCGTGAGTTAAAAGAAGAAGCCGGCTTTGGTGCCCGAAAACTCGAAGCGCTGGGTAAACTCACTATGGCACCCTCTTACTTCTCCAGCAAAATGAACATTGTGGTGGCAGAAGGGCTATATGAAGAGAAGCTGGAAGGGGATGAACCTGAACCGCTGATTGTTCACCGCTGGCCGCTCAATAACCTGCTGGCGTTGCTGGAAGAGCCAGATTTCCGTGAAGCCCGGAATGTCAGTACGCTGTTCCTGGTGCGTGAGTGGCTGGTGAAGCAGGGTCGATTGACCTACTGAATATGGCAAATATGCAATAAAAAAGCCGGCGAATACGCCGGCTTTTTTTATCAGAACAGTTCGTGGCTTTGGCCGTTGTCCATGAGTGTGGTGCCCACATCATGCACTGAATACTCCGTTGGCTGAGTGCCATTGATGAAGTACTCCTGACGGGTATTGCCGCCACCGTTGGCCAGCTTGCCCGTACCGCGATCGATCGTCACAGTGACAACGCCATCTGGCGGTGTCAGCGGCTGTACCGGCACGCCATCCAGCGCAGATTTCATGTAATCATCCCAGGCTGGCTGAGCACTCTTCGCGCCGCCTTCATAGCCAGAAATCTGGTCAGGAATCGCACCTGACATGGTCGAGCGGCCCAGCGCGCGTGAATCATCGAAACCAATCCACACTGAGGTCACGACACCAGGGCCGTAACCAGAGAACCACGCATCCTTCGAGCTGTTAGTGGTACCGGTTTTTCCGCCGATATCGTTACGCTTCAGGTCACGACCCGCGCGCCAGCCTGTTCCCATCCAGCCGGGCTCACCGAACACGTTGGAGTTCAGTGCGCTTTTGATCAGGAACGACAGCGGCGTATTGATCACATGCGGAGCATATTGCTGATCACCTGCGGGTTGCGGCTGGGCAGGCACTTGCTCCAGCTCCGGCTGTGGCACCGCCTGATTTTGCGATTGATCGGAGGTCGCGACGTTTTCCACGCTCTCTTCGCTCAGCGCCAGCGATTTTTTGGTATCACCGTAAATCACCGGCAGATTGCACTGTGGGCAGGCAATCTTCGGTTTCTCTTCGAACACCACGCCGCCTTGTTCATTCTCAATTTTGGTAATGAAGTAAGGATCGACAAGGAAGCCGCCGTTAGCCATCACGGCATAACCGCGCACCACCTGCATTGGGGTAAACGAAGCCGCACCCAATGCCAGCGATTCGGTATGAATGATGTTCTGTGCAGGGAAGCCGAAGCGCTGCAGATACTCTGCGGCGTAATCCACACCCATCGCACGCATCGCACGTACCATCACCACGTTTTTCGACTCACCCAGGCCCTGACGCAAGCGGATAGGTCCCGCATAGGTCGGCGGTGAGTTTTTGGGGCGCCAGTCCGCTCCGGCACCTGCATCCCAACGTGAAATGGGCACATCGTTCAGTATGGAAGCCAGCGTCAGTCCACGGTCCATCGCGGCGGTATACAAGAACGGTTTGATGTTTGAACCGACCTGACGCAGTGCCTGTGTCGCGCGGTTAAACATACTCTGGTTGAAGTCAAAACCACCGACCAGCGCGCGTACCGCACCGTCTTCTGGATTGAGCGAGACGAGGGCCGAGTTGACCAGCGGCACCTGACCTAACCACCAGTCGTTATCGACTTTACGCACCCAAATCTGCTGGCCAGCCTGCAGTACCTGCGTCACGCTGCGGGGCGTAGGGCCTTGTAGCGTGTCGGATTTGTAAGGACGCGCCCAGCGAACGCCCGCCATACTCAGAGAGACGCTGCTGCCGTCTTTCATCATCGCGGTGGCTTCATCGGCCGTGGCAGTGGTCACCACGGCGGCATTCAGTGGGCCGTAGGTGGGCAGATCTTTCAGCGCGTTTTGAATGCGGCTCTTATCCCAGCTTGCTTCGCCCACTTTCCACAGCACGTTGGTCGGGCCGCGATAACCATGACGCATGTCATACGCCATCACGTTATTGCGAACAGCTTGTTGTGCGGCCTCCTGCAGATGACGCGTGACGGTGGTATACACCTTGTAGCCATCATCGTAAGCGGCGTCACCATAGCGTTTCACCATCTCCTGACGCACCATTTCGCTCAGATAAGGTGCGGAGAAGGCAATTTCGGGACCATGATAGGTTGCGACCAGCGGCGTGTTGCGCGCGTCATCATACTGCTGCTGCGTGATGTAATTCTGGTCGAGCATACGCGCCAGTACCACATTACGACGCGCCAGCGCGCGCGCATGAGAGTACAGCGGGTTAAAGGTTGACGGTGCTTTCGGCAGACCGGCAATCATCGCCATCTCACTCAGTGAGAGCTGATCAACCGGCTTACCGAAGTAGACCTGTGCTGCCGCTCCGACACCATAGGCACGGTAACCGAGATAGATTTTGTTGAGGTAGAGCTCGAGGATTTCATCCTTGCTCAGCAGTTGTTCGATGCGAATCGCCAGGAACGCTTCCTTGATCTTACGCATCAGCGTGCGTTCGGGGCTAAGGAAGAAGTTACGCGCCAGCTGTTGCGTGATGGTACTGGCACCCTGGGAAGCATGACCGGACACCAGCGCGACGCTGGCGGCACGGAAAATGCCCACTGGATCGACGCCGTGGTGCTCATAGAAGCGGCTGTCTTCCGTTGCAATGAACGCTTTGATCAGCTCAGGCGGCATCTGTTGCAGGGTGAGCGGCACGCGGCGCTTCTCACCATACTGGGCGATCAGTTCGCCATCCGCGCTGTAAACCTGCATCGGGGTTTGCAAACGCACGTCTTTCAGCGTGTTCACATCGGGCAGCTGCGGCTCTATGTATTTGTACAAACCATAAACCGTGCCTGCTCCCAGCAGAATGCAACACACTGTAAGAATCAATAAATACTTTACGAACTTCACCTGAGAATTCCCATCTGTTGTCGTTTGGGCAGTTTATAAACAATCGCGCGGTAGTATAAAGGCAAGCCTGACGCTTTGATATACCCGTCATACTTCGAGCAGCAGCTGTGTCGGCTGCGCGAGCTTACCTTAGACGCTGACTTCAGTAAGCGCCTGAGCCATCGCTCGTTTTCGCCTTGCCGCGACTCGAATGATTTAGGGTATCTCTTTTTTTACCTTAAAAGATAAGGAGATCGCGCATATGGCTTTTCAGCGCTGGCAAATCGGATTGGACATCCAAAACGGGCAACTCTGCGCCCTGGGCATTGAACGCCGACGTCATGGCTGGCAGTTACGCCATTGGTGGCAACAACCGCTGCCGCACGATACGTTACGCAACGGCGTGTTGCAAACTACCCCACAGTTACAGGAGATGTTGACGCGCTGGCAGCGTCATCTGCCAAAACGCTATTCACTGCGAGTTGGCTTGCCGCCGCAACTGGTGTTGCAGCGAACATTGCCGCTGCCAGAAACCTCGCTCAGTGAGCCAGCGATGAGCCGTTATGTGGCATCCTCGGCACCACGCCTGTTTCCGGTTGAACCCGCCACGCTGTCGATTGACTACCGCTCGGCACGTAATGCAACGCAACTGTGCATTACGGCGGCACGGCGTGAAGTGATTGCGCAGTGGCTGGCGCCGCTAAAGGAGGCTGGCCTGCGACCCGATGTCTTTGAACTGAGCAGCCTGGCGTTGACCCAAATCGCCATGCGCATACCGCTGCATCGTGACCAACTTTTAATCCATCCGCTTAGCGATCACTGGTTATGGACGTTAGCCGGTGAGCCGGGCACTTCAGGCGCGGCCACAGAACCTCTAACGCTGGCGAAACTGCGTGAAACCTTCCCTCAGGCATCGTCCATCTTTTGCACCTCGGCCTTCAGCCTGGCTGAACCCAGCGTGACGCACTGCCGACCGCTTTCATTACTGCACTATCGGCAACCGCCACTGCCTGCGCAAGAAGGTGAGTTTGCTATTGCGCTCGGTCTGGCGCTGCGCCCGGAGGATGCATGATGCTGGCCGTCAATTTATTACCCTGGCGCGTGCGGTTGCAGCAGCGCCGTCGCCAGCAAAGTGTTTCCCTGCTAGGAAGCGTCCTGCTGGCGACGGTAATGATGGTGTTGTCGTTATGGTGGCGCGGAAGCCAGGCACAGGGCCAGATGCACAGGACGTTGGCGGAGATCAGCCAACAGCATGAAGCGTTGCAACGCCAGTTGACGCAACAGCAACTGCTGCTGCAGCAACGCGATGAGCTATTAGAGGCGCAGCTGATACGGCAGCGTAAAAAGGATGAGCATCAGCGCTGGCAACAGTTCTGGCAGCGTTTGCCGATGTTGATGCTGGACACGCTTTGGCTCAAACGGGTGGAGCGGCGCCAGGGCATCTTGCTGTTCGAAGGGCAGGCGCAGAGCATGATGGCGATCCAGGATTTTCGTCATCAATTGATGAGGCAGCCGCTGTTTGCCACGGTAAAACCGGCCAGCGTGCAGCGCCAAATCGCTGGGCACTATCGATTTGTCTTGCGCGCGCGGATGCAGGAGAACATCGGTGAATGATGCATTGCAGCGCTGGCTCGCTTTAGCCCTGATGTGGCGCATTGCCTGCCTGTTGGGCATGTCTCTGCTGCTGATGCTTTTGGCGTGGTGGGTTTTACTACGCCCGCAGCAACAGTTCCATGCTGCCCAATTACGCCAGCAGGCGGTGATGTCACAGCAGGTGATGCAGCATCAGCAGCTATTGGCTGCACGACCTGCCATCAACGTGCTGGAACAGGAAATCGCACGGTTACAGCAACCCATTAGTGGCGTCACTGAGCAAATTACGCTCGAAGCTTTGATCACCGAGCGTGGCGATCAACTGGAAAGCTGGCTGCCGGATAATCAGCCACAGCAGTTACAGCTGCGGCTCGGCTGGACGCAATTTGTCCCGCTGTTTTCAGCGCTGTCATTGACTCGCCTGCCTGTACCGCAGCGCTTTGACCTCAAAGAAGAGCAGGGATCGCTGAACACACAGCTGTGGCTGGAGGATGGAGATGCGCCATAGTGCATGGCTGTTAGTACTGTGGAGCGGCTTTACGCTGGCACGCGATCCCTTTCAGCCGCAGGCCGAGGTGCAATGTCGGATGCAGGTAGCTGAACCTGAAGGCTGGCGGTTGCAGGGCATTATCGGTACTCCCACGCGCTATGTTGCCTGGCTACGCTCACCAGAAGGAAAAAACCATCGGCTTGGCCCTTCGGCTCGGTTACCGCGCTCAAGCTGGCAGGTGGCAGCGTTAACCGCGAATAGCATGACCTTGCATATCGCGCAAAGCTGCCCACCGCAGCAAATCACCTGGTCTATAAAAGGAGGATATTATGAAATGGATGACACTACTGCTGTGCCTGAGTTTGAGCCTGCCCCTGCAGGCAAATGAGGAACGCTTAAGCCTGGTGTTTGATGATGCCCCCGTTGAACGTATTTTGCAGGCGCTGGCAGATTACCAACAAACCAACCTGCTGATTGCACCTGGCGTTGAAGGGCGCTTATCACTGCGCCTGGAAAATGTAGGATGGGAGCGCGCACTGGCGCTGGTGACCCGGTTGGCAAAACTCACCGTGGTGCAGGAAGAGGGCGTGCTGCTGGTTTATCCCGAAAGCTGGCAACAGATGCAGACACAACAGGCGAAAACAGAACATGAGGAGCGGCAACAGCAACTTCCTCTCGAACAGCTGTCCGTCACGCTGCATTACGCCAATGCCAGCGATGTCTATCGTAGTCTGCAAGCGGAGCGTTCACTCCTCACTCCACGCGGCAGTGTCACGGTCGATAGCCGCACCAACAGCTTGTTATTGCGTGACACCGCCGCCGCGCTGCGTGATACCTCGCGCTGGTTGCGCGCGCTGGATATGCCACTCGAACAGATCGAGTTGTCTGCCCACATCATCACTATCAATGAAGAACATCTGCGTGAGCTGGGGGTGAACTGGCACACCGCGCCTGCGCAAAGTGTGACGACGGCATTGCATCATCCACAACTGGCGATCCCATTGGCCGTGAATAGTCCTGCGTTGCGCGCGGGTGTTACGCTGGGGCAGGTCAGTGGGGGATTGTTGAATCTGGAACTCAGCGCGCTCGAACAGGAGAACCAAATCGAAATCATCGCCAGCCCGCGGCTTTTTACCTCTCACCAGCAAACCGCTTCCATTAAACAGGGAACCGAAATTCCTTACGAGGTGAAGTCGGGCAGCAGTGGTGCAACGGCGATTGAATTTAAAGAGGCAGTGTTAGGGATGGAAGTGACGCCCATGGTGCTGGGGAATGGACGGATTCAGTTAAAACTGCGCTTAAGCCAGAATATGCCGGGGCGCAGCCTGAACGTGGGTGAAAGCAACGTGCTGAGTATTGATAAGCAGGAAATTGAAACGCAGGTGACGCTGCGTGATGGCGAAACGTTGGCGCTGGGCGGGATTTTTCAGCAACAGCGCATGCAGACCGAACAGCGGGTGCCTTGGTTGGGTGAACTGCCCTTACTGGGAACGCTGTTTCGTCAGCAAACCAAAGAACATAAAAAGAAGGAGTTGGTGATCTTCATTACCCCCAGACTGGTCAGGGAAGCAGCGCTTACAGCCGGATAAAGCGGAAAATTCACTCTGATTTGCCATCTGCGTTGACGCAGGGCAGGAATTAGCTTACAAGGTTTAGCGATTTTTAAAACGGTGTAGCGGAACGCGGCAGGATAACCTTCCGATGGGCGTCAGTCACAAGCGATACTGGCGTCAGAATATTTTTTCCTTAAATAAATTGAGTTAAAGCGCGGCGGTGAAAGCGTTCATTCCTAAGCTTATTTATGTAAGTCTCAGGGATGAAAAGACACAGCCAACGCGCATGGTGCTTGAAGTGTGAAGGAAAACAGGAGGGGCGTTACCGTCTCGCGAACCACAGACCGGTCCTGTTACAAGGTCGCCGGGGGCAATTTATTCGGTTGCCAAACGGCCATGAGTGTTGAGATAATTTTCCGTCTGACTCTTGTTAATGCTCATGAGGTCTCAGTTCCTGTCCCGCCAGCACTATGCTGAACGCGGGGTATCATCAACGAATTCTTAGTAATACCGATAAAATGGCAGAGAAACGCAATATCTTTCTGGTTGGGCCGATGGGTGCCGGCAAAAGCACTATTGGTCGTCAGTTAGCTCAGCAACTCAATATGGAATTTTTCGATTCCGATCAGGAAATTGAGCGACGTACCGGAGCGGATGTAGGCTGGGTATTTGATGTGGAAGGCGAAGACGGTTTCCGCGATCGCGAAGAGAAGATCATTAATGAACTCACCGAGAAACAAGGCATTGTCCTGGCGACCGGTGGTGGTTCTGTCAAATCCCGTGAAACCCGCAATCGTCTCTCCGCCCGCGGCGTGGTCGTTTATCTTGAAACGACTATCGAAAAGCAACTTGCTCGTACACAGCGTGATAAAAAACGTCCGTTGTTGCAGGTTGAAGAGCCACCGCGCGAAGTACTGGAAGCTTTAGCTGGCGAACGTAATCCACTTTATGAAGAGATCGCTGACGTCACTATTCGCACTGACGATCAAAGTGCAAAAGTTGTCGCCAATCAGATCATCAACATGCTGGAAAAAAATTAATCCAGCGCCCTGACGGCTCAGCAATAGGTATCGGTCATCATGGAGAAGATCACTGTCTCACTCGGGGATCGTAGTTACCCCATCACCATCGCTGCCGGACTGTTTAACGATCCGGCTTCTTTTTGGCCGCTAAAAGCAGGCGATAACGCCATGCTGGTGACCAATGAGACGCTTGCCCCGATCTACCTCGACAAGCTGTCAGCACTGCTTTCGCAGGCGGGCGTGAAGGTGGATCAGGTGATTTTACCTGATGGTGAAAAGTACAAGACGCTCGCTGTGATGGACGATGTCTTCACCGCGCTGCTGCAGAAACCGCATGGACGTGATACCACGTTAATTGCGCTCGGCGGCGGTGTGATTGGTGATCTCACTGGGTTTGCCGCTGCGAGCTATCAACGCGGTGTGCGCTTTATCCAGGTACCGACAACGCTGCTGTCTCAGGTCGACTCTTCGGTCGGCGGTAAAACAGCCGTCAACCATCCGCTGGGCAAAAACATGATTGGTGCCTTCTACCAGCCCGCCTCAGTGGTGGTCGATACCGATTGCCTGGCTACGCTGCCGGCGCGCGAATTGGCGTCTGGTCTGGCAGAAGTAATCAAATACGGCATTATCCTCGACGGGGAATTCTTCCAGTGGCTGGAGCAGAATCTTGATGCTCTGCTGGCACTGGATCAGCAAGCCCTGGCCTACTGTATCCGTCGCTGCTGTGAACTCAAAGCTGAAGTGGTTGCCGCCGATGAACGTGAAAACGGTCAACGCGCACTGCTCAATCTGGGCCATACTTTTGGTCATGCGATTGAAGCGCACATGGGCTATGGCAACTGGTTACACGGTGAAGCGATTGCGGCGGGAATGGTCATGGCTGCCCGTACCGCCGAACGGCTGGGTCAGTTCACTTCGACGGATACCGATCGCATTATTGCGCTATTTTTGCGAGCGGGTTTACCGGTGCACGGCCCGGCAAGCATGCAAGCAGAAGCGTATCTTCCGCACATGATGCGCGATAAAAAAGTGCTGGCGGGTGAAATGCGTTTGGTGCTGCCTCTCGCAATTGGTCGCTCTGAAGTGCGCGCAGGTGTGGCACATGATATGGTGCTGGCTGCGATTAACGATTGTATAAAATACTGAAGATATCCGGAATAAGTTGAGCTGCAGCAAGGTGGCCATCGCATGCGTTCCAGGCGCTGACATCAGTGAGATGTCTGGATGATAGGATGCAGCCAACGTCGTTTCAGCTTGAAGTATCACGGATAAAGCAGTGAGTGGTGATGCGGTGCGTGGGAAGCGTGCTGTTTTACGGAGGAGGCTAGATGGATGAGTTCAAACCGGAAGACGAGTTAAAACCTGATGCCAGTGACCGCCGTCCAACGCGGCCACGCAAAACGTCTTCTGCGCCGAAAGCGAAGGTACCTGTTTCTCGTCAGCATATGATGATGGGGATCGGCATCCTTGTTCTGCTGTTGGTGGTGCTGGGTATTGGTTCGGCATTGACCGGTCCGGATGATAAGAAACCCGCAAACACGGCCAGCAATGGCAATGCGGCGCCAACGGCAACCGGTGGTGAAAAGAACATCGACCTTTCCGGCTCGACGTCCATGAGTGGTCAGCAAAGCGCCACACCTTCAGCGGACGCATCGCAGACGCCAGCGACATCCTCCTCTTCAGCAGGCGGCGATTCCAACTCGATTTCAATGCCAGCAGTGTCTTCAACGCCGACGCAAGCTGCACCTGTCGATACGCCCGCCAATCAGCAACGTGTAACGCTGCCGGGCGATCTCAACAGTGCGCTGAGCAATCAGCAAGGCCAGGTTGATAACGCGGCACAGGGTGCACAAGGCAACAGTTCATTGCCGACCGCTCCTGCTACCGTAAGCGGTAACGGCAAAGCGATAACGCCTCCGGCGATGCGCTCTGAGACACCTGCGCGTACCAACAGCAATGGTTCACGTGAAACGCACAGCAACACCGCGCATAAAGCGCCGACCACGTCGAAACCGGCAGCCGGAGCAAAAGAGAATAAAACGCATACCACTGCCGCGCATAATGCGCCGGTGAGCGCCAGCAGCGGTGCCAGTAAGTCACTGCCAACGGGCGGAAGCTACACGCTGCAGTTGAGCGGTGCGTCGAAAGAAGAGAGCCTGAATGCCTGGGCGAAGAAACAAAATCTGAGCGGTTATCACGTGTATAAAACCACGCGTAACGGTCAGCCCTGGTATGTGTTGGTCAGCGGTGCTTACGCTACGCCAGCCGATGCCAAGCGTGCAGTGGCATCACTGCCGGCTGAAGTCCGTGCGGCAAATCCGTGGGTAAAACCGTTGAGTCAGGTGAAGAAAGAAAGTCAGTAATTGATGTGGGGCTGCGATCGCGCGGCCCCGTTTAAAGCGCAAAGCTGCTGTCGGTTCCACCACAGCCCATAATTAAGATGTAATAACCACGACAGCATGAAGAAAAATCGCGCTTTCCTTAAATGGGCCGGAGGGAAATACCCGCTGCTTGACGATATCCGTCGTCATTTGCCACAAGGTGACTGTTTAGTCGAACCTTTTGTGGGGGCCGGTTCCGTGTTCCTCAACACCGATTATGATCGCTATCACCTGGCGGACATCAACGGTGACCTGATCAATCTCTATAACATCGTTAAAAACCGCACGACTGAGTTCATTGAAGACGCGCGGCAGTTGTTCACGCCTGAAGGTAATATCGCAGAGACCTATTACGCGCAACGTCTGGCATTTAACGCCAGCAAAGATGAATATCAGCGTGCATTACTGTTTCTCTATCTCAATCGGCATGGTTACAACGGTTTGTGCCGTTACAATCTGCGCGGTGAGTTCAATGTGCCTTTTGGTCGTTATCGCAAACCTTACTTCCCGGAAGCGGAGCTGTTGTGGTTTGCCGAACGGGCGCAAAAAGCGACCTTTGTCTGTGAATCGTACGATGTTACTCTGAACAACGCCCTTGCTGGCTCAGTGGTTTATTGCGATCCGCCGTATGCGCCCTTGTCCGCGACGGCGAACTTTACCGCGTACCACACCAATAGCTTTAGCCTGCGCGAGCAGCAGCATCTGGCCGAGCTGGCAAATAAGCTGGCACATGAAAACAGCATACCGGTGCTGATTTCCAACCACGACACGCTGCTTACGCGTGAGTGGTATCAGAATGCGGTTTTACACGTAGTCAAAGCCCGGCGTTCCATCAGCCGAAGCATAAGTGGTCGCACTCAGGTTGACGAACTGCTGGCGCTTTTCCGCTAGCCTGTTTCGTCCGCGACCAACGCATTACGCCAGCTCTGGCTGGCGCACAAAATTGGGAGAATCGGATGAAACAATTTTTGCTGGCCCCTTCAATTCTTGCTGCTGACTTTGCTCGCCTGGGCGAAGATACCGCCAAAGCGCTGGCAGCAGGCGGGGATGTGGTGCATTTCGACGTGATGGATAACCACTATGTGCCTAATCTGACCATGGGGCCAATGGTGCTGAAAGCGCTGCGCGACTATGGCATTACGGCACCGATTGATGTGCATCTGATGGTGAAACCGGTGGATGCACTGATTCCAGAGTTCGCTAAAGCGGGCGCGACTTACATTACCTTCCATCCTGAAGCCAGTGAGCACGTTGACCGCACGCTGCAACTGATCAAAGAGCACGGCTGTAAAGCGGGTCTGGTGTTCAATCCGGCGACGCCACTCGATTACCTCGACTACGTGATGGATAAACTCGATATCATTCTGCTGATGTCAGTGAACCCTGGCTTCGGCGGTCAATCTTTCATTCCTGGCACGCTGGACAAATTGCGTCAGGCGCGTCGTCTGATTGATCAAAGCGGTTACGATATCCGTCTGGAAGTGGACGGTGGCGTGAAGATCGATAACATCGGTCAGATCGCGGCGGCAGGTGCGGATATGTTTGTGGCTGGTTCAGCTATCTTTGGTCACCCCGATTACAAAAAAGTGATCGACGAAATGCGCGGCGAACTGGAGAAAGTTAATGGCTCATTTCACTGATATCCGCGCGCTGGCGTTTGATCTCGATGGCACGCTGGTCGATAGCGCCCCGGGTCTGTCACAGGCCATCGATCATGCTTTAGGCGATTTGCAGTTGCCGCCACCCGGCGTTGCGCTGGCCTCCACCTGGATTGGCAATGGCGCAGATGTGATGATGACACGCGCGCTGACCTGGGCATTAGGCCGCGAACCGCACGCCGAGGAGCAGCGCGACGCGCGCTCGTTGTTCGATAAGTACTACGCCGAAACGGTGGAAGCGGGCAGCACGCTGTTTCCGCAGGTGAATGAGACGCTCGCGGCGCTGCACGCCAAAGGCTTGCCGATGGCCATCGTCACCAATAAGCCGACGCCGTTTGTCGCGCCTTTGCTGCAATCGCTGGGCATTGCCGATTTCTTCACGCTGATTATTGGCGGTGATGATGTGGTGGTGAAAAAGCCCCATCCGGCAGCGATCTTCCTTGTTTTGGGTCACTTTGGCGTACTGCAAAAAGAATTACTGTTTGTCGGTGATTCTCGTAATGATATTCACGCAGCTCAGGCTGCGGGTGTACCCAATGTCGGTATGACTTTTGGCTACAACTATGGCGAGCCGATTGCCGCCAGCCAACCCGATTTAACTCTCGATACTTTTAGCGAACTTTTGCCCGCTCTCGGGCTGTAATTATCAGGATATAACATGAGCAAACCCATCGTTTTCAGCGGCGCCCAGCCTTCCGGTGAACTGACCATTGGCAACTATATGGGTGCGCTGCGTCAGTGGGTGCAGATGCAGGATGATTTCCACTGCATTTACTGCATCGTCGATCTGCACGCCATCACCGTTCGTCAGGACCCCGCTGCGCTGCGCAAAGCCACGCTGGATACGTTAGCGTTGTACCTTGCCTGCGGTATCGACCCGGCAAAAAGCACCATCTTTGTACAGTCGCATGTGCCTGAGCACGCGCAGCTGAGCTGGGTGCTGAACTGCTATGCCTACTTTGGCGAGCTGAGCCGTATGACGCAGTTTAAGGATAAGTCCGCGCGTTATTCTGAAAACATCACCGCGGGTTTGTTCGATTACCCTGTGCTGATGGCGGCCGATATTCTGCTGTATCAGACCAACCAGGTGCCAGTGGGCGAAGATCAGAAGCAGCATCTGGAACTGAGCCGCGATATCGCCGGTCGTTTCAACGCACTGTATGGCGATGTGTTCAAAATTCCTGAGCCGTTTATTCCGAAATCAGGCGCACGCGTGATGTCGCTGCTGGAACCGACCAAGAAAATGTCGAAGTCGGATGACAACCGCAACAACGTGATTGGCCTGCTGGAAGACACCAAAGCGGTAGTGAAGAAGATCAAACGCGCGGTAACTGACTCCGCTGAGCCGCCAGTCGTACGCTACGACGTCAAAGAAAAAGCCGGTGTCTCTAACCTGCTGGATATCTTGTCAGGTGTCACCGGCAAGTCGATTCCGCAGCTGGAGCAGGAATTCGAAGGCAAGATGTATGGCCACCTGAAAGGCGAAGTGGCGGAAGCGGTTTCCGGCATGCTGACTGAGCTGCAGGAGCGCTATCATCGTTTCCGTAATGATGAAGCTTTCCTGAATCAGGTCATGCGCGATGGTGCCACCAAGGCCCGTGCGCAGGCGCAAGAGACACTGAAGAAAGTCTACGAAGCAGTGGGTTTTGTGGCTCAGCCTTAAGCGACGAGCGGTATGATCTAACAACGGCGAGTTGTCATGACTCGCCGTTTTTTTATGAATTTGCGCGTAAGACCTCGCCCAATCGGACGGGGGCAGCCAAGTTTAAAACCAGCGTAACTGGCGGCGCAGGCTGACCACGCGCCCGACGATAATCAGCGCTGGGCTGGCAAACTGCTGCGCCAGCGTGTTGAGTTCAGCCAGCGTTGCGGTCTCTACCCGTTGCTCTGATGTCGTGCCGTTCTGCACGATGGCGACCGGCATAGTTGCATCCATACCATGTTGCAACAGCTGGCGCTGAATCTCGGGTGCCTGATTCAGGCCCATGTAGAACACCAACGTTTGCTGTTCTGCTGCCAGCTTACTCCACTCAATTTCGCCCTGCTGTTGCAGATGGCCGGTAACAAAGCGCACACTCTGGGCGTGATCGCGGTGTGTCAGTGGAATGCCGCTGTAGGCGGCACAGCCGGATGCGGCGGTAATACCCGGTACCACGCTGAACGGAATGTGGTGCTGTGCCAGCACCTCCAGCTCCTCGCCGCCACGACCAAAAATAAAGGGATCGCCGCCTTTCAGCCGCACCACACGTTTGCCGCTCTGGGCCTGCTCCAGCAGAAGCTGGTTGATTTGTGACTGTGGGACGCAGTGATGTCCCGCCTGTTTACCGACAAAGATGCGCTCTGCATCGCGGCGCACCAGGTTGAGAATCGGTTCGGATACCAGGCGGTCATACACCACCACATCGGCCTGCTGGATACACTGCAACCCTTTCAGTGTCAGCAATCCGGCATCGCCCGGACCCGCGCCCACCAGCACCACTTCACCTTGTTGTGACAGCGGCGCATTGAACAGCGTATCAACGATATGATCGGCGCGTGGCTGGTCGCGATTAGCCAGCGTTTGTGCCAAACGATCGCTGGCAAAGAAGCGTTCCCAAAAAGCCCGGCGCTGTCCCATGCTGGCGAAAGTGTTCTTCACCCGACTGCGCAGTGTGCCAGCGAGTGAAGCCAGTTGGCCTAAATGCTGTGGCAGCATCGCTTCCAGCTTCTCGCGTAGCAGGCGAGCCAGCACCGGAGCACGACCACCGGAGGACACCGCAATCATCAGCGGGGAGCGATCGATAATCGATGGCATGATAGCGCTGGCTTCCTGTGGTGCATCCACCAGATTGCAGAAGATGCGGCGCGCTTCGGCGGCATCGCCCACTTGCTGATTCACGGTGTCATCGTCGGTGGCGGCAATCACCAGCCAGCAGCCTTCTAGCCAGCACTCTTCAAAGGTGCCGGACATGAGGTGCAACTTTCCCTGCTCGGCCCACTGCTGAAATACAGGGGAGAAATCCAGTGCGCCGACGTGCAGATCGGCACCGGCATCCAGCAGCAGGCGCGCTTTGCGTTCTGCCACATCGCCACCGCCAACCAGTAAGCAGCGTTTGCCCTTCAGGCGGCAAAACAGTGGAAAATAGTCCATCGCTCATCCTCAAAAAAGCCCGCGAGCCACGTGATGATCATCAATCGCACCTTTTCGGTCGCCATAAATGACGACCCTACGATGATGTAGAGTGCGCATTCATGCGCACCCGGATGGATGCGCAAACTGATTAGCATGATGCGGAAAGCGGGCTAACACGATTAAACAGATTTGAGCGCAGCGGCTTGTGTCGCCACTTGCGGTCTTTGAGCTTGCGGGGTGGCGTACCAATAACCGAGGCCCATTAACACCATACCAGAGAACATATTACCCAGCGTCACCCACAGCAGGTTATGGCCGATGCCGCTTAAGGTGAGTTCGGCATTATGCTGACCAAACCACGACAGTGCAAAGACCGTCATATTCGCGACAGAGTGTTCATAGCCGGAGGCGATAAAGGCCAGCAGGCACCACCAGATGGCAATGAATTTTGCCGTGCCTTCGGTGCGCACTGCCATCCAGATCGCCAGACACACCAGCCAGTTGCACAGCGCCCCTTTAAAGAACAGCGCCATTGCCGGTTGCGTGGTTTTCGCCAGCGCGGCGCTGTGAATCAGTGCGCCTGCATTGGGCAGCATCGCGCCTGCCGCGTAGTAATAGAGCAGGGCGACAAATACCGAGCCGATCAGGTTGCCCAGCCAGGTTTGCGGCAGCACACACCACATCTGACCCTGGCTAATGCTACCGGCTTTAACGCCCACGGTGAGGAACATCGTATGACCCGTAAACAGTTCTGATCCTGCAATGATCACCAGGGTCAGAGCGATACCAAAGGTGGCGCCCATGACTAGCGGACGCCAGGCTGGATCGGCCAGATTGCCGAGGGTGAAAATCAGGATGATGGCGAGGCCAACGTAAGCGCCCGCCATCGCCGAACTGATCCAGAAGGCCAGCGGGCTGTGCTGTGCCGTACGCACAATGCGCGCCGCGTTGGCGGCGCAGGTATTCAGGGTGTCAGTAAACATAGTGACGTCTCATAAAGTAAAAGAATTCTGTCAGGCGCACACTTCGACCTGGCCCGCAGTAACGCGCACCGGATAGCTCGCCACGGAACGGGCGGCATCTTCCAGGCAGACGCCGTCGCTTAAACGGAAGCGCTGTTTTTTCAGTGGGCTGGCGACCCACAGCGTGTGCTGATGTTCGGCAATCAGGCCGCGTGACAGCACGCTGGCTGCGGAGAAAGGATCGATGTTACTCAGCGCATAGAGTTGCTCATCATCATGCGGACGGAAGATGGCAATCTGCTGGCCTTTCACCAGCGCGCAGACGCCGGTGGCAGGCAGGATTTGTTCGAGTTCACACACGGAATGCCACTGGCTCATGCGTCGATCTCCTCAATCTGGGTGATGGCAATACGCTCGGCAGGACTTGCCGGACGGTGCTGATCGCGCTGAGCGACGTGCTGCACCAGCGGATCGCGCTGATCGCTGTTGATGAAGGTGCTGAAGTGGATGTGCTGCCGGGGATCGTTCACCGTTGCAGCCCATTCACACTCGACTTCAGCCCGCAGGCGCGCGAGTTCAGCTTCCAGCTGCGCATTCAGGCTGAGTTTGTCATCGATAATCACGCTGCGCAGATAGTCGATACCGCCTTCCATGCTTTCCAGCCACAGCGAGGTACGTTGCAAGCGGTCACCGGTGCGGATATAGAACATCATAAAGCGGTCGAGATAAGTCAGCAGGGTATCGCGATCCAGGTCCGCTGCCAGCAAATCGGCGTGGCGTGGCTTCATGCCACCGTTGCCGCACACATACAGATTCCAGCCTTTTTCCGTCGCGATAATGCCGACATCTTTGCCCTGCGCCTCCGCACATTCGCGCGTGCAGCCCGAGACGCCAAACTTCATTTTGTGCGGTGTACGAATGCCTTTGTAGCGGTTCTCGAGCTCGATACCGAAGCCGAGGCTATCGCCGACACCATAGCGACACCAGGTGCTGCCCACACAGGTTTTTGCCATGCGCAACGCTTTGGCATACGCCTGGCCGGTTTCAAATCCGGCATCAATCAGCTGCGACCAGATGGCAGGCAGGTCATCACGCTGGGCACCGAACAGGCCAATACGCTGCGAGCCGGTGATTTTGGTGTAAAGGTTGTACTGGCGCGCCACCGCACCGATCGTCATCAACCCTTCTGGCGTGATTTCGCCCCCGGGTGAGCGCGGGATGACCGAGTAGGTACCATCTTTCTGGATATTGCCAAGGAACAGATCGTTGCTGTCCTGAAGTGGTGCGAGTTGTGGTTTGAGCACATAGTCGTTCCAGCAGGAGGCCAGCAGCGAACCCACGGTCGGTTTGCACACTTCACAGCCATAACCCTGACCGTATTTCGCCAGTAAGGCATCGAAGGAAGTGATCTCTTCGACACGAATCAGGTGATACAACTCCTGGCGTGAATAGGGGAAGTGCTCGCACAGGTGATTGTTGACTTCGATGCCCTGGCGGCTCAGTTCCGCGTTGAGCACCTGAGTGATCAGCGGAATGCAGCCGCCGCAGCCCGTTCCGGCACGGGTTTCGCTTTTCAGCATCGCCACGGTATGGCAACCGCCTTGCACCGCTTTGACGATATCGCCTTTACTGACATCAAAGCAGGAGCAGATTTGCGCGCTGTCCGGCAGGGAATCGACGCCCAATACCGGCTTCTCGCCACTGCCTGCTGGCAGGATCAAACCTTCAGGATTATCGGGAAGCGCGATGTTATTCAGCGCCAGCTGCAGCAGATTGCCGTAATCACTGGTGTCACCGACCAATACCGCGCCGAGCAGCGTGCGGTTGTCTTCACTGACGATCAGGCGTTTGTAGATGTGCTTTTGCTCATCAAGCCACATATAGCTGCGCGCGCCCGGCGTGCGGCCATGCGCATCGCCAATACCACCGACATCCACGCCCAGCAACTTAAGTTTGGCGCTCATATCGGCACCAGAAAAGGCACTGTCGCGTCCCAGCAACGCATCGCTGGCGACCTGTGCCATTTTGTAGCCCGGCGCGACTAAGCCGAACAGCCGGTTCTGCCAGGCTGCGCATTCGCCGACGGCATAAATCGCCGGATCGCGCGTCTGGCAGCGGTCGTTGATGGCGATGCCACCACGCTGGCCGATTTCCAGCCCACACTGTTTTGCCAGCTTGTCTTGCGGACGAATGCCAGTGGAGAACACGATGAAATCAACATCCAGCGCGCTGCCATCGGCGAATTCCAGCGTCTTACCGCCTTTAGCGTGGTGCACAATTTGCTGGGTATTTTTGCCGGTGTGCACACGCACACCCATTTGTTCGATCTTACGACGCAGTTGCTCGCCACCTTGCGCATCCAGCTGTTCCGCCATTAATCCGGGCGCGAACTCAATGACATGGGTTTCGATACCGAGGTTTTTCAGTGCGCCTGCCGCTTCGAGGCCAAGCAGACCGCCGCCAATCACGGCACCGCGTTGGCTGCGGCGGGCGCAGGCTTCTATGGCGTTGAGATCTTCGATGGTGCGATAGACAAAGCAGTCGCTGCCTTCGGCGCCTTTTATCGGCGGTATCCACGGATAAGAGCCGGTGGCAAAAATCAGCGTGTCGTAATGCACCGCGCGACCGGTATTAGAGTGAATCAGTTTTTCGTCGCGGTTGATGGTAATCGCCCGTTCACCGATCAGCAGTTTGACCTGATGTTTTTCGTAATAGCCGGGGCGAACCAGTGACAGCTCTTCAGCGGTGTGATGGGAGAAGTAGGCGGAAAGGTGGACGCGGTCATAGGCGACGCGCGGTTCTTCACAAAAGACGGTAATGGCAAATTGGCCGGGCTCGGCTTTATCGATCAGTTCTTCTATAAAGCGGTGGCCCACCATGCCGTTGCCAATGATCACGACACTGTGCTTGCTCATGCTTGCCTCAAAAATTGCGGTATCTGCGCTTACGATAGCGCGCTACATCAGGCGCTTATTGATGCACATCAAGCGCACCCTCATATACCTATTTTGAGGTATGTAATTGATTTTGAACGAAATAGATAAGTGACTTATTTGGTTGAATATTGTGCAGAACGGGTCACTGCCGATGGCGCCGTGAAAAGTCACTCGCTGGTTCGCCAATAATGACATCCGAAAAATCGATGACGCTGACAGACAGTTTTTCGTGCTAGCTTAACCTGTTGCTTTGAACAGGAGGATGGCATGGCGAACCGGTCACTGAAGTGGATCAACAATCTGCGCTTAGCGGGCCAGCAGGGCTTGTGGCAAATGGAAATCAACGGTGGAAAAATTGCGGCGATACGTCCCCAGCCACCGCAAATCGTGGATCAGAGTGACGCACTGGACGCCGAAGGAGGGCTGGCGAGTGCGCCGTTTATCGAACCGCACATTCACCTCGACACCACGCAAACTGCCGGGCAGCCTGCCTGGAATCAGTCCGGCACCCTGTTTGAAGGTATTGAACGCTGGGCGGAGCGCAAAGCGCTGCTCAGCCATGACGATGTCAAACAGCGCGCACAGCAGACGCTGAAGTGGCAAATTGCCAACGGTATCCAGCATGTGCGTACCCACGTTGATGTTTCCGATCCCACTCTCACCGCGCTGAAAGCGATGCTGGAAGTGAAAGCGGAAATGGCGCCGTGGATCGATATTCAAATCGTGGCGTTTCCGCAGGAGGGAATTCTCTCCTATCCAAATGGTGAAGCTCTGCTGGAAGAGGCATTGCGTCTCGGCGCCGATGTGGTGGGTGCCATCCCGCACTTCGAGTTCACACGCGAGTATGGCGTGGAATCGCTGCATAAAACCTTCGCGCTCGCCAACCGTTATGACCGCATGGTGGATGTACACTGTGATGAGATCGATGATGAGCAATCGCGCTTTGTCGAAACCGTGGCGGCGCTGGCGCATCGTGATGGCAATGGCGAACGCGTGACCGCCAGCCACACCACGGCGATGCACTCCTATAACAACGCCTACACCTCGCGATTATTCCGCTTGCTGAAGCTGTCGAAGATTCACTTTGTAGCTAATCCGCTGGTGAACATTCATTTGCAGGGACGTTTTGATAGCTACCCCAAACGTCGCGGCATCACGCGAGTGAAAGAGTTGCTCGACGCCGACATCAACGTCTGTTTTGGCCATGATGATGTGTTTGATCCCTGGTATCCGCTCGGCACGGCCAGCATGCTGCAGGTGCTGCATATGGGATTACATGTCTGTCAGTTGATGGGCTACGAACAGATCGACAACGGCCTGAGTCTGATTACCACCAACAGCGCGAAAACGTTGCAATTGAAGGATTACGGTCTGGCGGTGGGTGACCATGCCAGTCTGATTATTCTGCCGGCTGAGAGTGGTTTTGATGCGGTGCGCAGACAAGTGCCCGTGCGCTATTCGATACGGCAGGGAAGCGTGGTGGCGTCAACGCAGCCCGCGAGCAGTGAAATCTATTTGGGCGAGGCGGAAGCGGTGACATTCCGACGATAGTCGTTTAATAAAAAAGAGTGCGCATCACTGCGCACTCTTTTGCTACGGCACCAGGCAACGGAGGCGAACGTTCACCCCTGCACGTCACCGATTAGTGCGTAATATGACCGTGCTGGCGATGTTTGGTCACAAAGCCCAGCAGCACACACATCACAAACACCACGGCATACAAGCCATTCGCGGTAGAGAGTGCCGCATGTGCGCCGCCTTTCGCCACAATCGGGCCGGTGACCACAAAGGTCAGCATGGTGCCGACGGTGCCGCAGGTGAGGATAAAGTTCACCAGCTTCGGCGAAGAGACTTTGGTTTGCAGCGAACCGAGGGTGATGATGGTGGTGTAAATGGCGCTGGAGCTGAAGCCGAGAATCATGATGATCCAGTGCAGCATGCTGGCGTCGTTCGTGGTGACAAACCAGTACATCAGGCCCGTCGCCAATGCGGCCAGCACCATCAGGATGCGCTGTAGATCGAAGAAACGCAGCAGGAAGCTGAACACCCACATGCCGATCATGTACGCGGTCCAGAAGTTACCCACCAACTGACCGGCTGCCGCAATGTCCATACCCATCGATTTGGTCGCGTACTCTGGCACCCAGGAGATAAAGCCCAGCTGACCAAGGATGTAGCACAGCGCCGCGATCGACAGGAACAGCACGCCGATGCCCCATTTCTCTTTCTCGCCACCTTGTACGGCAGCTTCGCTTTTCAGTTCCGGGAATTCCACCATCAACGTCAGAACGAAAATGGCGATGTAAATGACGCCAATGCAGGCATATACCCAGTACCATGGCAGCATGCGCGCCAGTAACACACCGGCGATAATCGGGAAAATGGTACCGGCCATGCTGAAGAACGAGTCGGTAAACAGCAGGCGTGAACCACGCTGACGGCCATCGTACAGATGGGTAATCAGGAAGGTACCGATCGACATGGTGATACCGCTGACCACACCGAGCACAAACATGCACAGTGAGAAGATGGTCAGGTTATGGCTGGTCATCAGGCCTGCCACCGCGAGGATCATCAGCACAAAGCCAAAAATCAGCTGGCGTTTTAACGGCACAATCACCATCAGCCAGGCGTTAAGGAATACCGCGACCAGGATACCGGCATTCAGGAAGGTGAAAGTGTTGCTCATTTCTGAGATGGGCAACTGGAAGTATTGGGCAATATTATCCAGTACCATACCGGTAACGATCACCAGCGCGCCGGTGAGCGCGTAGGAGAAAAAGCTGATCCAGGTAAGGCCAATGCGATTACGGTTTGTCATGTTCTGAACCTGTGATGCGCCGGGATTGGCAAAAAGTGTCATGAATTGTAAATGCAACTGTGATCTTAATAAACAACGAGTGTAACGAGCGGGAAATATTTCATTAATAGTGTGATTTTCATCACGCAAATGATTGCGTGCCCAAAAAAGTATGACAATCGCAACATCAGCGTAAATATCGGTAAAACGCTGGCTCTTATATAACTTGCTCTTTACAATCGATCTCGTTTTTGAGCTTGCACTTCATGGTAAGGAATCTTTCATGTTTAAACGTACTTTGACAGCGGCAGTCGCCCTGTTAGCGCTCTCTTCTGTATCCGCTTCGGCTCTGGCCGCTAAAGGGGATACTCATGTGCTGCTCACCACCTCTGCGGGCAATATCGAACTCGAACTGAACAACCAGAAAGCCCCGGTTTCGGTGAAAAACTTTGTCGACTACGTCAACAACGGTTTCTACAACAACACGATTTTCCATCGCGTGATTCCTGGCTTTATGATCCAGGGCGGCGGTTTCACCACGGATATGCAGCAGAAGCAGACCGTGGCACCGATTAAGAACGAAGCCGACAACGGCTTGCGTAACCTGCGTGGCACCATCTCGATGGCGCGTACTGCTGATAAAGATAGTGCGACCAGCCAGTTCTTCCTCAACGTTGCGGATAACGCTTTCCTCGATCATGGTCAACGTGACTTCGGTTACGCGGTATTTGGTAAAGTTGTGAAAGGCCAGGATGTGATCGACAAGATTGCTCAGGTGCCAACCAAGGATGTCGGCCCGTACCAAAATGTGCCGTCAAAACCGATTGTTATCCTTTCTGCGAAAGTCCTGCCTTAATGATTTAATGCGCCGGCACTCGTCGGCGCGTTCTGCTGCTCTCCGGCAAAGCTAAAATTAGCTCTTATACTTAGGGCAAATTGCTTGTCGGAGGCGCCATGACCAGCCAACTCACCGAAAAACAGAAAGCCACCCTGTGGCAACAGCGCCGCATGGCCAGTTATCAGGCCAGTTGCCGTCTTGCCGGTTACGTACTCAGCGATATGACGGCTGAGCAACATGAAGAGCGACTTGAGTCACTGAGGAGGCAATATGGCGGATAACACGCTGGCCGTGCGCGACCCTTATGTCTGGCACAATGATACGGTGCTGAAAAACCGCCTCGATATTCATGATGACGTGCAGTTGCGTAAAGCCGAACTGGCTTTCAGTGCCGCCCGGCTAGCCACGCTGGAACTCGGCCCGCGCAGCACCGGCATGCCCTGGCTATGCCATATTCATCGCACGCTGTTTCAGGATCTCTACAGTTGGGCAGGGGAGTTACGCAGCATCGATATCTGGCGTGATGAGACACCCTATTGCCACTGCGAATATATTGAGAAAGAGGGCAACGCGCTGATGAGCGCGCTGGAAGATGAACAACAACTGACAAACCTGACGCAGAATGAGTTTGTTGCGCGGCTTGCGCATTACTACTGTGAAATCTTCGTATTGCATCCGTTCCGCGCCGGCAACGGCCGCACGCAGCGCATTTTCTTTGAACAGCTGGCGCTGCACGCCGGTTATCTGCTGACATGGGATAAGCTGGATCGAGAGGCATGGCGTACCGCACTGTATGCTGGTGTATCGGGCGATCTGACGCCGCTGACGGCGCAGTTTGCAAAAGTGGTGAGCCCAGCCCGGTAAAATGCGTAGAATAGCGGCGGTTTGACTGGCCTGAGGGCACTATGCTGCTGTTAATTGATAACTACGACTCCTTCACCTGGAATCTCTACCAGTATTTCTGTGAGCTGGGCGCACAAGTACGCGTGGTGCGTAACGATGCCATCACGCTGGCGGAGATGGAGACGCTGCCACTCACCCATTTGGTGATCTCCCCTGGCCCCTGCACGCCGGATCAGTCTGGTATCTCACTGGACGCCATCCGCCATTTTGCTGGGCGTTTGCCGGTTCTCGGTGTTTGCCTCGGCCATCAGGCGATTGCGCAAGCCTATGGCGCGCAGATAGTGCGCGCGCGGCAGGTGATGCACGGTAAAACTTCTGTTATCCAGCACACCAATCAGGGCGTTTTTCGCGACCTTAATAATCCGCTCACCGTTACGCGCTACCATTCACTCATTGTGGCGCGCGATACGCTGCCCGCAGAATTCGAAGTCACGGCCTGGAGCCTGCGTAATGGCGAGCCGGATGAGATCATGGGCTTCCGCCACCGTACGCTGCCCTTAGAAGGGGTGCAGTTCCATCCTGAGAGTATCCTCAGCGAGCAGGGCCATCAGCTGTTGGCTAATTTCCTCGACACGTAACTTATGTTTGCCTTCGTGTGATTTTTTATGCATATTTTGTGATTATAATTTCACTTCATCTCAATAAATAACCCAATGAGGTCGGCAATGGCAGCGGAAAAACTAGCGGTAACCCGGGAAACGTTCGATAACGTGATTTTGCCTGTTTATGCACCTGCGCAGTTCGTGCCGGTGAAAGGCAAGGGCAGCCGAGTCTGGGATCAGCAGGGCAAAGAGTATATCGACTTCTCCGGCGGTATCGCGGTGACGGCTCTCGGTCATTGCCATCCGGCGCTGGTGGAAACGCTGAAAAGCCAGGGTGAAACCCTGTGGCATACCAGCAACGTGTTTACCAATGAACCAGCATTACGTCTGGCGAGCAAACTGATTGCCGCGACCTTTGCCGATCGAGTGTTCTTTGGTAATTCCGGTGCGGAAGCCAACGAAGCCGCCTTCAAGCTGGCACGCTACTACGCCTGCAAAAAACACAGCCCGTTCAAAAGCAAAATCATCGCCTTCAACAATGCGTTCCACGGTCGTACCTTGTTTACCGTTTCTGTTGGCGGCCAGCCGAAATACTCCGACGGCTTTGGTCCAAAGCCGGCAGATATCGTACATGTGCCGTTTAACGATCTGGATGCGGTGAAAGCGGTGATGGATGACCACACCTGCGCGATTGTCGTGGAGCCGATTCAGGGTGAAGGCGGCGTGGTGGCTGCGACGCAGGAATTTATGCAGGGTCTGCGTGCGCTGTGCGATGAGCATAAAGCGCTGCTGGTGCTGGATGAAGTACAGAGCGGCATGGGTCGTAGCGGTAAGCTGTTCAGCTACGAACATTACGGCATCAAGCCAGACATCATCACCACCGCGAAAGCGCTGGGCGGCGGTTTCCCGGTGAGCGCGATGCTAACCACCAATGAAATCGCGTCGGTGATGGCGCCGGGCGTGCACGGCACCACCTATGGCGGCAACCCGCTGGCCTGTGCGATTGCTGAAACCGCGCTGGATATCATCAACACCCCAGAAGTGCTGGGTGGCGTAGAGGCCCGTCGTCAGCAGTTCGTTGAGGCACTGCAGGCGATCGACAGCAAATACGATCTGTTCAGTGAGATTCGCGGCAAAGGTTTACTGATTGGCGCAGCGCTGAAGCCACAACACGCCAGTAAAGCGCGCGATATCCTCAATGCCTCAGCAGCAGAAGGGGTGATGGTTCTGACCGCGGGCACTGATGTGATGCGTTTTGTGCCGTCACTGGTGATCGAGCCGACTGACATCGAAGAAGGCATGGCGCGTTTCGCCAAAGCGATTGAGAAAGTGCTGGCGGCGTAATCAGCCCTTCGGACGTAACACTTTCAGCCAGCGGCCGTGATGCGGTCGCTGGCTCCACGCCAGTGAAGAGATGGTGTGCATCACATTCAGGTGTTGCAGGATCCGCTTCACATGCTGCTCGACAATCGTTACCGGCCCTTCATTCATATTCTCCGGCGCTTCCAGAATATTGCTGTCATTGCCTGGCCCATCATACGCCAGCCGCTGCTGACAGCGTTGCATCGCAATTTCACAGGATTGCAGATAGCGTTCCGCCAGCTTCGGCGTCAGCATGGTGTGCTCACGCGCCAGGATCGTCATCGCGTTGATGTGTTCCACAATGAACTGGCTGTGGGTCACCCACATGCGCATATCTTTCAGGTACTGCGCGTTGAAGCCCGGTTCGCTTGATGCCTGATTCAGTGAATTGAAGAGCGCATTGTGCGCCTGATTGACCTTCATGCGCTGATACGCCAGCTTTTCAGGAGACTGCTCCGGCCCCAGCAACATCCGCAAGGCTTCCTGATAAGCCTCCAGCGCATCATGCGCGTTGCTGCGCAGTAATCCGCTCTGCCACTGTGGCCACAGCCAGATCATACCGGCAAAGGCGATCAGGCAGCCCATCAGGGTATCCATCATGCGCGGCAGCAGAAACTGCGCCCCGTTCAGCGACAACAGCTGGAGTGAATACACCGCCGTCACGGTGAAGCCAATCATCGACCAGCCGTAATACTTGCGCGTGACCAGGTAGCTGGCGAGGGTGATGGCCAGCATAAACAGTAGGGTGATCGATTCGGGGACGTCGAGCTGTAGCGATCCTGCGGCGATCAACAATCCGGCAAAGGTGCCCAGCGCACGGTGCTGGATACGCACCCGTGTCGCGCTGTAGCCATTCTGGCTGACAAACATGATGGTCATCAGAATCCAGTAAGGCTTGGGGATATTGAAGAACAGCGCCAGCGCGCTGCCGAACATCAGCATCACCGAGATACGCGCGGCGGTGCGCAATGCGGCGGACTTGAGTGACAGGTAGCTGCGCAGCGCCGGGAACAGCGGCAGGCGACGCTGGCGATCCGCCATCAAGTCTCGGGTGTATAACGGCTTTTGCGTGCGCAACACGCGGGCGATGCGGCTGAAGTGGTAGTAGCAGAAGTTGCCCACCGGGTTATCAGGATGCTGGCGCGCGATTTTTTCCAGCGCACCCAGCTGCTTCTCCATGTGGAAGCGAGCGGGCAACTGATGATAGAGAATGGCATCGGCCAACAGGCGCAGGCGCGCAGAGATGGTTTTGGCATTCCAGCGGATCACCGCTTCAGCGTGACTCTGCTCGACCAGCTTTTGCACTTCTTCCGGCTGATGCAGGCTCACCGAGATGTGCTCCTGCAAATCAAGCGCCACCTGGAAAGCCCGCGTCAGGCGCTTGTGGCTGTTATCGCGGCTGGCAGAGAGCATGTGCATCTGCTGATAGCAGGTGGTGATCAGGTCAACGGCTTTTTGCTGACGCGCCAGCAACGGCGGCAGCGCTTTCTCGGGATCGGTAAGCTGCGTCAACAGGGTGTATTTGGCATCGCAATAATCTGCCAGTTCCCGATACAGCAGGCTGAGGGTTTCGCGCATTGGCTGCTCTTTCCACAGCCAGAACCAGAACCAGTTAAACAGGCCGTACCACAGCGTGCCACCAATATACAGCAGAGGCGGCACCCACATGGGCATGCGGCCCACCAGGCTGAGGCTGAAGATGGCAGCAATTAGCGTAGCGGGCAGTAAGCGGCCGTGCAGCGGGCTGATTTCGCCGGTCACGCCAATCAACAGCGGCAGCACAAACAGGATCAGCGGTAACGGAATGGCGTCACTGGTGAGAAATTGGATCAGGAAACTGGCGGTAGCAAACAGTGAGCCGCCCACAATCAGACGTTTAAAGAAGCGCTTATGTGGTGTATCGAGACCCGCCATGTTGCAGCAGGCAGGAACTAATGAGAACAGCAGGCCTTTTTGCAGATCGCCAAACAGCCAGCCTAGTGCCACAGGCAGGCACAGCACCAGCGTTTGCCGCAGTGCGTAGTTGACCTCAGGATGATAGATGATTCGGCGCCACATCAGCTCATCGCAAACAAAAACGGCGCGATGTTGCCATCACGCCGTGGGTGATAAGAAATTAGCGGGTGCCGTAGACGACGATGGTTTTACCGTGTGCGGAGATCAGATTCTGATCTTCCAGCATTTTCAGGATACGACCCACGGTTTCGCGTGAGCAACCCACGATCTGACCAATCTCCTGACGGGTGATTTTGATTTGCATCCCGTCGGGGTGCGTCATCGCATCGGGTTGTTTCGCCAGATTAAGCAGTGTTTGCGCGATACGGCCCGTCACATCGAGGAAAGCAAGGTTGCCCACTTTCTCGGAGGTGACTTGCAGACGGCGCGCCATCTGCGACGAAAGTCGCATTAAAATATCCGGGTTTACCTGAATCAGCTGACGGAATTTTTTGTAGGAAATTTCAGCCACTTCGCAGGCAGTCTTAGCACGTACCCAGGCACTACGTTCCTGGCCTTCTTCAAACAGGCCGAGTTCGCCGATGAAGTCTCCCTGATTGAGGTAGGAGAGGATCATCTCTTTGCCTTCTTCATCTTTGATCAGAACCGCAACGGAACCTTTCACGATGTAGTACAGCGTTTCCGCTTTCTCACCCTGATGGATGAGCGTGCTTTTGGACGGATATTTGTGAATATGGCAATGGGACAGGAACCATTCGAGTGTAGGGTCTGTTTGCGGTTTGCCGAGAACCATTCGCTATTATCCTCTGTTGTAATCGTGCCCAAAATACAGGGGGCAGTTTTCCCTGTCAGGCGGTGTAATCGTCGAGCGTTTCCAGTAAAGGAAAATTATTTCCGGGTGATTCTTAAGCTACGCTTTTGATTCTTCCCGCCTTCGTCTGTGATGACGAAAATATTTTCAGCACTGTTTGTAGCACAGCTTTTGCAAGCTGTCTTCTGTTGTCTCGCTTCAGCAACAGGCGGAAGAGTCTGGATTGCTGTTTATCAAGTGAAAGCGTACTCTGGCGGCAAAACCGCCACTTCAGGAGAAAGAATAATGCAGGCACGAGTGAAATGGGTGGAAGGGCTGACCTTTCTCGGAGAATCCTCATCTGGCCATCAGGTATTAATGGACGGTAACTCGGGTGACAAAGCGCCAAGCCCGATGGAGATGGTTTTGATGGCAGCAGGCGGCTGTAGCGCGATTGACGTGGTATCGATCCTGCAGAAAGGCCGAAATGATGTGGCTGACTGCGAGGTGAAACTCACCTCCGAGCGCCGTGAAGAAGCGCCACGTATTTTTACGCACATCAACCTGCATTTTATCGTTAGCGGCACCGCGCTAAGCGATAAAGCGGTGGCGCGGGCTGTCGATCTGTCGGCGGAGAAGTATTGCTCGGTGGCGATCATGCTCGGCAATAGTGTGAAAATGACGCACAGTTACGAAGTGATTGAGCGATAACATCAGCGGGCGGCCAAGCGGCCGCCGCTACAGAATTTCTGGATTATTCAATCCGTTTACCTTCAATCAGCCGCTGCACCAGTGGCGTCATGATTAACTCCATTGCCAGCCCCATTTTGCCGCCCGGCACCACCAGCGTGTTCATATGTGAAATGAACGAGCCCTGGATCATCGCCAGCAGGTAAGGGTAAGCAATGCCTTCCAGCCCACGGAAGTGAATCACCACAAAACTTTCATCGAGTGACGGAATTTCACGTGCGGCAAAGGGGTTTGACGTATCCACCGTTGGCACACGCTGGAAGTTGATGTGGGTGCGCGAGAACTGCGGCGTGATGAAGTTGATATAATCCTCCATTGAACGCACCACTGAATCCATCACCGCTTCACGGGAATGGCCGCGCTCGCTGGTGTCGCGCACCAGCTTTTGAATCCACTCCAGATTGACAATCGGCACCACGCCGACCAGCAAATCGACATGCTCGGCGACGTTGTGCTGCTGTGTTACCACGCCACCGTGTAATCCTTCATAGAACAGCACGTCAGTGTTTTCCGGCAGCGGCTGCCAGGGCGTAAAGGTGCCCGGCACCTGATTCCACGGCACCGCTTCGTCGTAGGTGTGCAGATATTTGCGCGACTCACCCAACCCGGTTTTTCCGTAATGCTTAAACGTCTTTTCCAGCAGCCCGAAGTCATTGGCTTCCGGACCGAAGTAACTGATATGACGGCCCAGATCGCGTGCCTTACGGATCGCCATATCCATTTCTGGACGGGTATAACGGTGAAAACTGTCACCTTCCAATTCCGCAGCATGCAGATCCAGCTGCTGGAAAATCTTACGGAAGGCGAGGCTGGTGGTCGTGGTACCGGCACCGCTGGAACCGGTCACGGCAATGATTGGATGCCTGGCTGACATAACAGAACTCCCTGTGAAGTCGGGCGATGAGCATTGTTACCACGAATTACTGTGCGGTGCATTAACCGCGAAACTCGCCTTTCGGCATAATGTTGACGGATTCGTGCAGTTCCGACCACACCAGCACAACGTCTCCGCGCTCCAGTTGGCGGCGCACGTCGGCGACTTTCTGTTCCAGGCTGCGCTCCTGCTCACCATAGTCGGTGCCTTCGCGCAGCACGAAAGTTTCAATCAGGTTTTCCAGTGTTGCGACTTCAAGTTCTTGCCAGGGAATAATCACGATCACACATCCAGATAGGTTGAAAGCCAGTCAGGCACACGCTGTTCCAGCCACATTTTCGGCTTCATTAACGTACCGCCAACAAAGCCAACGTGACCGCCTTTTTGCGTCAGCTGATATTCAATCGAAGGCGACAGTTGCTCCGGCTGCGGGATCACCGCATCGGTCATAAAGGGATCGTCTTTGGCATGGATGATCAGCAGCGGCTTGCGCACGCCCGTGAGCAGCGGCATAGCGCTGGCACGTTGATAATAGTCGTTGGCATCCAGAAAACCGTGCGCCCGTGCGGTAATCGCATCATCAAACTCACGAATGCGGCGAAATGCCCGCAGCTGGCTCAGTTCCACCGGCAGTGTGCCAGGCCAGGCCAGCAGTTTGCGCGTGGCGTTCTGTTTCAGCTTGGTCAGTAAATAGTGCTGATAGAAACGAGAAAAGCCGGCATCGAGCTTTTCACTGCAGGGTTCGAGCGCAAAGGGTGCCGAAATCGCGACGGCTGCATCCACAGGCACATCATTGCCCTGCATGCCCAATAAATAGGCCAGCATATTGCCACCGAGTGAAACGCCCACTGCTGCCGTTGGCACCGTGCCCCATTCGCGTTGCAGCCAGTGCAAGAAAAAGGTCGCATCTTCGGTTTCACCGGAATGATAAATGCGTTCCAGGCGATTAGGTTCGCCACTGCAGCCACGAAAGTGCATCACCACCGCCAGCCAGCCCCGCGCCTGACACGCTTGCATCAGACCATGGGCGTATGGGCTACGAAAGCTGCCTTCAAGTCCATGAAACATCACCATACGCGGCTTGTGGCGCGCCTGCGCGGGGTCTTCGCTCCACGCGAGATCAACAAAATCGCCATCCGGCAGGTCAAGTCGCTGCCAGTGCGGACGCAGGGTTACGCGCCGACGCAGTATGCGCGGCAGCAGGGTTTGCAGATGCGCGTTACTGAATCCGCGCAGCGGAGTGAATCGCTCGCCGTTCAGGCGATCAAAATAGCTTGGGTAAAGGCTTGTCTGATGCATAACTCGCTGATAGCTTCGATGGGTTGTCCGCTTTACTGGGTGAGGAGCACCCGAATATACATGGAACTGAGTCTTTTTTTATCAATGTTGGGTTTTCTTTGGGTCGCTGCCATCACGCCAGGGCCCAATAATATGTTACTTACCGCCTCAGGTGCTAATTTTGGCTTCCTGCGCACCATCCCGCTGCTCATTGGTATCATGATTGGTATGCAAGTCATGTTGCTGATGGTGGCATTTGGCATCGGCGGTTTGATCCTGCTTTATCCTTCACTGCATCTGGTGCTGAAGATTGCCGGTAGTCTCTATCTGCTGTGGCTGGCGTGGAAAATTGCCACCGCAGAGTACGAGAAGCTGGAAACCGAAGACGCCACGGTGAAACAGATGCCGTTCTGGCAGGGTGGTCTGTTACAGCTGATCAACCCAAAAGCCTGGCTGATGGCGTTGGGCGCGGTGGCCAGCTTCAGCCTTGCAGGCGACGCGTATCTGCATTCCGTGATCGCCATCAGTATCGGCATGGCGCTGGTTAATGTGGTATCCGGTGTTATCTGGATGGGATTTGGTTCGCTGATTGGCCGGTTGTTGCGCAGCCCGCGTGCGTGGAAAATCTTCAATCTGGCGATGGGTGCGCTCACGGCAGCCTGTGTACTGCTGATCTGGCGTTGAGTTAGCTGGAGGCGCGTTCAACACGCTTCCAGGGTAATACCTCACGCACCACTTCACTGTGCGGCTGGCGGATGCGGTTCAGTAGCAGCTGAACACTGCGTGCACCCAGCCGATTCATCGGTTGTTCGATGGTGGTCAGCGGTGGATTGAGGCTGCTGGTGAAGGGAATGCCATCAAATCCCACCACAGCGAGATCTTCCGGAATGCGCAATCCTGCCTCCAGCGCAGCGTGAATCACGCCAACCGCCAGCACATCTGAGACCGCAAACACGGCGTCTGGTCGCTCCGGTCGCGCCAGCAGTTCACGCAGTGCGGCACTGCCCGCTTCACACGAAATGTTTTCCGCGTATGCCACGCCACCCCAATTCAGTTCCAGCTGTTCCAGCGCTTCGCGATAGCCACTTTCACGCTGATGCGAGTAAAGGTAGCGCATATCACAGTTAACCAATGCAATACGGCGGCGGCCTTTATTGGCCAGATACCGCACGGTTTCGTAAGCCGCTTCTTTATTGTTAATCGTGACACTGGAAGCGGCGATAGCCGGATCGTATTCGGCGCATTGCACCCATGGCGCGTCACCTATCAAACCCTTCAGCTGTTGCAGGCAGGCCGCGGCATCCATGGTGATCACGCCATCGACCACCTTACCGCTTAATAACGCCAGATAAGCGGCTTCACGCGGCAGCTGCGAGGCCGAATTGCACAACAGGATGTGATAACCCTGCGCTTCGGCTTCAGCTTCAATGCCTTGCACCACACGTGAGCAGAAGGGATTGGTGATGTCTGAAATTAACACCAGCAACATATGGCTCTGGGCAGTACGCAGCTGGCGAGCCAGCAGGTTGGGCTGATAGTCACAGTGATCGATGGCCGCCAATACCTTTGCTCGCGTATCAGAACGCACGCCCGGATGCTGGTTCAGCACCCGAGAAACCGTAGCTTTAGACACGCCAGCAAGGCGGGCAACTTTCTCAATCGACATGGATTTCAGTACCGCCAGTAGAGGTGAAAAATCAGACGCCTATCAATAGCACAGTCGCTATGTGAGCGTGTGACATATTTCCGTCTTTACGCCTTCTTTGCATTTGCGCATTTCGCATAGCGTTGCCCGATGTTGATCTAAGAACAGATTTTCATTAGGGATAATTTTTAATTCCTTTATGAAATTACAGCCGCTGGAGAAACTGCCATCACGACATAACATTGGGGTGAACGATGATGGCAGTAAAAAAAACAATAACAGCAGTGGCGGCAGCATTGGCCCTGATGGCGTTTCAGGCACAGGCGGTGAATGTCACCGTGGCGTATCAAACCTCGGCGGAACCGGCCAAAGTGGCGCAGGCCGATAACACCTTTGCCAAAGAGAGTGGTGCGACGGTGGACTGGCGCAAGTTTGATAGCGGTGCCAGCGTGCTGCGGGCATTGGCTTCCGGGGATGTGCAAATCGGTAATATCGGGTCCAGCCCGCTGGCAGTGGCGGCAACACAGCAGTTGCCCATCGAAGCTTTCTTACTGGCATCACAGCTTGGCAATTCCGAAGCGCTGGTGGTCAAAAAATCCATCACCCGTCCCAGGGATCTGATTGGCAAACGCATCGCCGTGCCCTTCATCTCCACCACCCATTACAGCCTGCTGTCAGCGCTCAAACATTGGGGCATCAAGCCATCGCAGGTGCAGTTAGTGAATCTGCAACCGCCAGCCATTATTGCAGCGTGGAAACGCGGTGATATCGACGGCGCGTACGTCTGGTCACCGGCGGTTAACGAGCTGGAAAAGGATGGCACGGTGTTAACCGACTCTTCTCAGGTGGGCAAATGGGGATCGCCAACGCTGGATGTGTGGGTGGTGCGCAAAGATTTCGCTCAGCAGCATCCTGAAGTGGTGACCGCTTTCGCGCGCAGTGCGATTGAGGCACAGCAAGCCTACATTGCAAATCCAGAACAGTGGCTGAAGCAGCCCGACAATCTCAGCAAACTGGCGCGCCTGAGTGGCGTACCGGAAAGCGATGTGCCGGTGCTGGTGCAAGGCAATACCTACCTGACCGCACAGCAGCAGGTGGAACAGCTGGGCAAGCCAGTGAACAAAGCCATTGTTGATACCGCGCACTTCCTGAAAGAGCAGGGCAAAGTGCCGGATGCGGCTAATGATTACAGCAGCTTTGTCACGACGCGCTTTGTCGCGCCTTTAGCGAAATAACGGAGGCCGTATGCTCAGCATCACCAACCTGAATGCACGTTACGCCGGACAACCGGCGCTGCAGGATATCAATCTGCAGCTGGATCAACGCGACCTGCTGGTGGTGCTGGGACCGTCTGGCTGTGGCAAAACCACCTTACTGAACTTGATCGCCGGATTCCTGCCGCTGGAGTCCGGCAGTATCACGCTTGATGGCAAAGCGGTAAATGGACCGGGCGCAGAACGCGGCGTGGTGTTTCAGAACGAAGGGCTACTGCCGTGGCGTAACGTGATCGATAACGTGGCGTTTGGCTTGCAGCTGGCGGGAATGGACAAGGCTGAACGCCACACCATTGCTCGCCGTTTAATCCGCAAAGTCGGACTGGAAGGGGCAGAAAAGCGTTATATCTGGCAGCTCTCTGGGGGTCAACGTCAGCGCGTGGGGATTGCGCGTGCGCTGGCGGCTGATCCTCAGTTGCTGCTGTTAGATGAGCCATTTGGTGCGCTGGATGCCTTTACACGCGAACAGATGCAAACCCTGCTGCTGACACTGTGGCGCGATACCGGCAAACAGATTCTGCTGATTACCCACGATATTGAAGAAGCGGTGTTTCTTGCCAGCGAACTGGTGCTGTTGTCACCGGGACCCGGTCGAGTGGTGGAGCGTATCAAACTCGATTTTGGTCAGCGGTTCGCTGCCGGTGAAGCGTGCCGCAGTATTAAATCCGACCCGGCCTTTATCGAGCGCCGTGAATATGTGCTGAATCAGGTCTTTTCTCAGCGGGAGGCGTTTGTATGAGTGCGGTGATTGATGAGAAAACCCAGACTCGCCGACGCACACTGCGCTGGCCGTTTTCCCCCCAGTTTTCATTGAGTCTACTGAGTGTCGCGCTGTTGCTGCTGGTGTGGTGGGGCGTCACAACGCTGGGTTTGGTGGCCCCCCTGTTTCTGCCGCCGCCACAGCAGGTGCTGCAAAAGCTGCTGCTGATTGCCAGCCCGCAAGGTTTTATGGATGCCACGTTATGGCAGCACCTGGGCGCCAGCCTGACGCGCATGCTGGTGGCACTGTTCTTTGCCGCGCTGATTGGTATTCCCGTCGGCATTGCGATGGGCCTAAGTCCGGCGATTCGGGGGCTGCTCGATCCACTGATTGAACTCTATCGCCCGGTGCCGCCGCTCGCTTATTTGCCGCTGATGGTGATTTGGTTCGGTATCGGTGAGACCTCAAAAATTTTACTGATTTATCTGGCGATCTTCGCGCCGGTGACGCTCTCGACGTTGGCGGGTGTGAAGAATGCTCAGCAGGTACGGATTCGCGCGGCACAGGCATTGGGCGCGTCGCGCTGGCAGCTGCTGCGCTTTGTCATCTTGCCGGGCGCCTTGCCGGAAATTCTCACCGGTTTGCGCATTGGCCTCGGCGTCGGCTGGTCAACGCTGGTGGCTGCCGAACTGATTGCCGCCACGCGCGGACTGGGATTTATGGTGCAGTCGGCGGGCGAGTTCCTTGCCACCGATGTGGTGCTGGCCGGAATCGCCGTGATTGCCTTGATCGCTTTTAGCTTAGAACTGGGCCTGCGCGCTTTGCAGCGCCGATTAACGCCCTGGAATGGAGAACAGCAATGAACGAACGTGTCACCTTTACCGCGCTGGGCCCGTATATCGGTGCGCAGGTCAGCGATCTTGATCTCAGCCGCCCGTTAAGCGACGCGCAGTTTGAGCAGCTTTATCATGGTCTGCTGCGCCATCAGGTGTTGTTTCTGCGCAATCAGGTGATAACACCGGAACAGCAGCGCGCTCTGGCGATCCGCTTCGGTGATCTGCACATCCATCCGGTGTATCCGCATGCCGAGGGGGTGGAAGAAATTATCGTGCTGGATACCCATCAGGATAATCCACCGGACAACGATAACTGGCACACCGATGTGACCTTTATTCAAACGCCGCCAGCGATTGCTATTTTAGCGTCGAAGCTGCTGCCGGACAGCGGTGGCGACACGCTGTGGTCCACGGGGATTGCGGCTTATGAAGCGCTGTCCGAGCCTTTCAAGCAGCTACTGAGTGGCTTACAGGCAGAACACGATTTCAAGAAGTCATTCCAGGAATACAAATACCGTAAGACCGAAGAGGAACATCAACGCTGGCAACAGGCCGTGGCGAAGCATCCGCCGGTGCACCATCCCGTCATTCGCACGCACCCGGTGAGCGGGCGTAAGGCGCTGTTTGTGAATGAAGGCTTCACGACGCGTTTACTGGGATTGAGTGAGAAGGAGAGCGAAGCACTGCTGAATTTCCTGTTCTGGCACACGGCAAAACCGGAGTTTCAGGTGCGCTGGCGCTGGCAGGAGAATGATGTGGCTATTTGGGATAACCGCGTCACGCAGCATTATGCCAATGCGGATTATTATCCGGCGCGTAGAGTGATGCATCGCGCAACCGTGCTGGGTGATGTGCCGTTCTAACTGGCTGATTCATATCCGTAGCGGCACTATTTATCGCGCGTGTTTAAAAAAATGCGCAATAAATTGCGCCGCTACGAAGTGTGCAAACATCCAGACAAGCGCACAAGATACAGCGATGAGAATCTAAACAGGACAGGAAAGCCCCGCCCGAAGAGCAAAGCGTCCGCCACATGGATGTGGCGGTCGATCAGCATGGATGTGGCGGTCGATCAGCATGGATGCGTGATCCCTTTGCGATCGGGCGGGGCTTTTCTGGCCCTTACACCAAACCCGGCAGCAACATAAACAGCAACACAATTTACCAGGTTCGCAAAATGCTAACCCTACAGAATCAACCTAGCGGCTAGCCCGCCAGCATCTGCTCCAGCTGTTCTTGCGCATCCAGCCAGGCCATTTCAACGTCTTCTAATGCAGATTTACTCTCTGCCTGACGTTGCAGCGCCGAGGTTAAATCGGCCTTGCGGCTCTGATCGTAAATTGCACTGTCTGACAGCATCGCTTCCGCTTCGCTCAGTTGGCTCTGCCACTTCGCCATCTGCTTCTCTAACTTCTCGATCTCTTTACGCAACGGCTGGGTTTGCGCACGCAGTTCGGCATCGCGGCGTTTCTGATCTTTACGAGACTGGGCGCTGTTGGCGTTATCCTGCTTCGGTGCCGCATCTTGCTGGGCTTGCTGCTTTTGCAGATCGCTCAACCACTGCTGGTAATCATCGAGATCGCCTTCAAACACATCGACTTTGCGGTCATGGACCAGATAGAGATCGTCGGTGGTGGATCGTAGTAAATGACGGTCATGCGAAACCACCACCAGCGCGCCTTCGAAATCAATCAGCGCTTCGGTCAATGCCTGTCGCATGTCGAGATCGAGGTGGTTGGTCGGTTCATCGAGTAGCAGCAGATTTGGACGTTGCCAGACGATCAGTGCCAGCACCAGCCGCGCTTTTTCACCGCCGGAGAAACGCTCGGTGATTTCACTGACTTTATCCCCCTGGAAACCGAAGCCGCCGAGATAATCACGCAGCTGTTGTTCCAGCGTTTGTGGCGCAATGCGGGCCAGATGCTGCAATGGCGATTCATCGGCGCGCAGGTATTCAAGTTGATGCTGAGCGAAGTAGCCAAGCTTGATGCCTTTTGCCAGGCCAACTTTGCCATCCAGCGCTTCAATCTCACCGGCCAGCAGTTTGATCAGCGTTGATTTACCCGCACCGTTACGGCCGAGCAGACCGATGCGTGAACCCGGCACCAGATTCAGTTTGATAGCATCAAGAATGATGCGTTCGCCGTAACCCGCCGTGACTTTCTCCATTTTCAGTAATGGATTGGGCAGGCTTTCTGGTGCGCGGAAGCTGAAGCTGAAAGGGTTATCGACGTGAGCCGGGGCAATTAACTCCATGCGCTCCAGCATCTTGATACGGCTCTGCGCCTGTTTGGCTTTAGTGGCCTGGGCGCGGAAGCGATCGATGTATTTTTGCAGGTGCTGGACTTTTTCCTGCTGGCTCTGGAACAACGCCTGCTGCTGCGCCAGTTTGGCGACGCGCTGGCGCTCGAACGAGCTGTAGTTGCCGGTGTATTCGAACATCGTCTGCTGTTCGATATGAATGATTTTATCCACCACCGGATCAAGGAAGTCACGGTCATGCGAGATGAGGATCAGCGTGCCTTCATAGCTTTTCAACCAGCGCTCAAGCCAGATAACGGCGTCAAGATCGAGGTGGTTAGTCGGTTCATCAAGCAGCAGCAGATCGGATCGACACACCAGCGCTTGCGCAAGGTTAAGGCGCATACGCCAGCCGCCGGAGAAATCACTCACCGGCCGCATTAACTGTTCCTGGCTAAAGCCCAATCCGTGCAGCAGGCTGGAGGCGCGAGCATGTATGCTCCACGCCTGAATCGCATCCAGCTTGCCGTGCAACAGGGCGATGGCATTGCCATCATCCCTGGCGTTGGCATCAGCTAATTCGGATTCAAGCTGACGATATTCGCGGTCGCCGTCGATAACATATTCCAGTGCGGCTTTACTGAGGGCCGGGGTTTCCTGGTTCACCCATGCCAGCGCCCAGTTACCTGGGAAAGTGAAATTGCCTGCATCACTGCTAATTTCGCCCTTCAGTAGCGACAGCAGCGTGGATTTTCCACAGCCGTTCTTACCCACCAAACCGACTTTTTGGCCGGGATTAATGGTGGCTGTTGCGTTGTCCAGCAGCACGTTGGTGCCGCGGCGTATTTGTAATGCGGAAAAGACAATCATAAGCGCCGTATCGTCAGAATATGTTAATTTATCGGCAACATAATTCAATAATGGTTAGTTGCGTCGAGCATGGTAGCGGAATTCCGCTGCGGTGACGACGCTTTGGAGGGGAACGATGTCGCAGCCACCCAAAATTTTGCTGCTTTACGCCCATCCGGAAACACAGGATTCGATTGCTAATCGGGTTTTGCTGCAGTCGGCTATGGAACTGGACCACGTCACGGTGCACGATTTATACGCCCACTATCCGGACTTTTTTATTGATATTCATTATGAGCAGCAGTTGTTGCGCGAACACCAAATCATTGTTTTCCAGCACCCGCTATACACCTATAGCTGCCCGGCTTTGCTGAAAGAGTGGCTGGATCGCGTGTTGTCGCGCGGTTTTGCCAGCGGTCAGGACGGGAATGCGCTGGAGGGCAAGTACTGGCGCAGCGTGGTGACCACCGGAGAACCAGAAACCGCGTACCACCACAATGGTCTGAATCGTTATCCGATGAGCGACATCATGCGTCCGTTTGAGCTGACGGCGCAGATGTGTCGTATGCACTGGATGACGCCGATGGTGATCTACTGGGCTCGCCGCCAGACGCCGGAAGTGATGCGCAATTATGCGCGCGCCTATCGTGACTGGCTCTCGTCACCGTTGCCGCAGGGAGTGATGTGATGGAAGGTCAAACGTTACTCACCGCCGGGGTGATTTATCTGGTGGCTGCTGTGGTTGTGGTGCCGATTGCGGCACGACTTGGCATTGGTGCCGTACTGGGTTATCTGCTGGCCGGCATTGCCATCGGCCCGTGGGGGCTAGGCTTTATCAGCGACGTTGATGAGATTCTGCACTTCTCCGAACTCGGCGTGGTGTTCCTGATGTTCATCATCGGGCTGGAGTTGAATCCCGCCAAGCTTTGGGCGTTAAGACGTTCAATCTTTGGCGTGGGCGCTGCGCAGGTATTGGTTTCTGCGGCGATTCTTGGTGTGCTGTTGTGGCTAACCAACTTTAGCTGGCAGGCCGCGATTATCGGCGGGATTGGCCTGGCAATGTCCTCCACGGCCATGGCACTGCAATTGATGCGCGATAAAGGCATGAATCGTAGCGAAGCGGGACAACTCGGCTTCTCAGTGCTCCTCTTCCAGGATTTGGCTGTCATCCCCGCATTAGCACTTGTGCCCTTGCTGGCCGGTGGGGACAGCGGTCATGTTGACTGGCTGAAAGTGGGTATGAAGGTGCTGGCGTTTGCCGGCATGTTGGTGGGTGGCCGTTATCTGCTGCGTCCGATTTTCCGCTTTATCGCCGCTTCCGGTGTGCGTGAAGTGTTCACGGCGGCTTCATTATTACTGGTGCTGGGCTCGGCGCTGTTTATGGATATGCTAGGGCTGTCGATGGCCCTCGGCACCTTTATCGCCGGGATCCTGCTGGCCGAGAGTGAATATCGGCACGAGTTGGAAGTGGCGATCGAACCCTTCAAAGGGTTGCTGCTCGGGCTGTTCTTTATTTCCGTCGGCATGGCGCTGAATTTGGGCGTGCTCTATACCCATATCGCGGAGATTATCCTTGGCGTAGTGATTCTGGTAGCGGTGAAAACGCTGGTGCTCTATGTGCTGGGCCGTATTTATGGCTTACGCAGTTCCGAGCGCCTGCAGTTTGCCGGGGTGCTTAGCCAGGGCGGTGAATTTGCTTTTGTGCTGTTTTCGGCGGCCTCGTCGGCCAAACTGTTTAGCGGCGATCAATTACCCCTGTTGCTGGTGACGGTGACGCTGTCGATGATGACTACACCGCTGTTGATGCAGGGGGTAGATAAAATTCTCGCACGTCGGTTCAATGAGCCCGATGATGACAATGAGAAGCCGTTTGTCGAAGATGATCAGCCGCAGGTGATTGTGGTGGGCTTTGGTCGTTTTGGTCAGGTGGTGGGCCGCTTGCTGATGGCTAACAATAAGCGTATTACGGTGCTGGAGCGTGACATCTCGGCTGTCAGCCTGATGCGCAAATATGGCTATAAGGTTTACTATGGCGATGCCACTGAGCTTGAGTTACTGCGTGCTGCCGGTGCGGAGAATGCACAATCCATTGTGATTACCTGCAATGATCCGGAAGATTCGATGTCCATCGTTCACCTTTGCCAGCAGCACTTCCCGCAGTTGGAAATCCTGGCGCGTGCGCGTGGCCGTGTGGAAGCCCATGAATTACTGCAAGCGGGCGTCACGCTGTTCTCGCGTGAAACCTTCTCCAGTGCGCTGGAGCTGGGACGCAAGACGCTGATTTCACTCGGTATGCATCCGCATCAGGCGCAACGTGCGCAACAGCACTTCCGTCGACTCGATATGCGCATGCTGCGTGAGCTGGTGCCAAGCCACGATGATAACGCGCAGGCCTCACGTGTGCGTGAAGCTCGCCGTGAGTTAGAAGACATCTTCCAGCGCGAAATGCAGCATGAAAAGCGCCAGATCGACGGTTGGGATGACGAGTAGGACTACACTTAACATATCCGTTGCTTAATAGCGGGCAGGAAAGAGTATGCGTAAACGTTTTATTGCTGGTGCGGTATGTCCGCAATGTCAGGAAAAAGACACGCTGGCGTTATGGCGTGAAAACAATGTCGAAGTGGTGGAGTGCGTGCAGTGCGGCCATCAAATGCGTGAAGCGGATAAACAAGTTCGCGATAAGGTGCGCAGCAATGAGCAAGTGATCGGCATTTTTCATCCTGAGTAGCGGAATGGCGCAGCTTTTTTTAAGCTTAAACTTACAGCGGGATTGAATTCCGCTACAATCGGCGCCATTAACGCTGAGCAGTATGCAGCAACACATTTGTTGGCATCCTCAGTCTTGAACCTTTCTGGTTGGTTATTGCACGCAAAATAGACCAATGAGACGGGATCTCAGTTCTCAACGGTTAGGAGATATCATGAAAGTAGCAAAAGACCTGGTGGTGAGCCTGGCGTATCAGGTTCGTACCGAAGACGGTGTGTTGGTTGACGAGTCACCGGTGAGTGCACCGTTGGACTATCTGCACGGTCATGGTTCCCTGATTTCTGGTCTGGAAAAAGCGCTGGAAAATCACGCGGTTGGCGATAAGTTTGATGTGCATATTCCGGCAAACGACGCTTACGGTCAGTACGATGACAACCTGGTGCAGCGTGTACCAAAAGACGTGTTCATGGGCGTCGACGAACTGCAGGTTGGCATGCGCTTCCTGGCAGAAACCGATCAGGGTCCAGTGCCGGTTGAAATCACCGAAGTGGAAGACGAGCACGTTGTGGTTGATGGTAACCACATGCTGGCGGGTCAGAACCTGAACTTCAACGTGGAAGTGGTAGCGATCCGTGAAGCAACGGAAGAAGAAATCGCTCACGGCCATGTGCATGGCGCGGATGGTCATCATCATGACCACGATCACGACCATGGTCACGATCACGGCCAGGGCGGTTGTGGTACTGGCGGTTGCGGCTGCAGCCACTAAGTTCTGCATTGAACAACAAAAGGCCACCTCCGGGTGGCCTTTTGCTTTAATAGTGCGGTGGTGGCGTCTCTTCGGACTGCGAAGCAATCGGGGAGGGTGTCGCTGCTTTCACTTTATCCACTAATAAACGTACCTGTTCGCGCATACGACTCATCTCTAGTTCGTGTTGAGTCACCGTCAGATTGAGCTGATCGATGGTATGCTCCTGAAATGCCAGTTTGCTCTCCAGCGCCTCAAGGCGTTGTTCCCACTCTTCATGTTGCATCATCTCTTCTCCTGTCACGGTGCTGCGCCTGGCGCGTATCGGGCGTGATTCTACGGTCTTTAGCGCCAGAATCACCCGATTTTTAACCTTTATGGGGCTTTGCGGTTGAAATCAGCGCTAATGCCTTCATCTCTGGTGAAACTTCCTGATGCAAAAAAGGTCGGATGTTAAGCGGGTAATTACGTTGTGGGAGTGTTCGCCGCTGCCACGTAAAGTTATAGTGTGGGCCACTGTCCGCAATGATTCCCGAGGTTTAGATGCTTCGGTTTTGGAGAAAGGATGAAATCACTGTTTAAAGTCACATTGTTAGCTACCACCATGGCCATTGCGCTGAATGCACCGCTGGCAATGGCAGCTGAAACCGCTGCGGCTCCGGCTGACGCTGCTCAGGCAGCACCGCAGGCACCGAAAAATGCTGCCTTCAAAAACGAAGACCAGCAGTCAGCTTATGCGCTGGGTGCCTCTTTGGGTCGCTACATGGACAACTCTCTGAAGGAACAAGAGAAGCTGGGCATCAAACTGGACAAAGATCAGCTGATCGCAGGTGTTCAGGATGCATTCGGTGGCAAGAGCAAACTGTCTGATCAAGAGATCGAGCAGACACTGCAAGCCTTCGAAGGCCGCGTGAAAGGCGCTGCACAGGCGAAGATGGAAAAAGACGCGAAAGAGAACTCTGACAAGGGTGCCGCTTACGCTGATAAATTCGCCAAAGAAAAAGGCGTGAAGAAAACTGAATCTGGCTTGCTGTATCAGGTTGAGAAAGAAGGCACCGGTGACGCACCTAAAGACAGCGACACCGTCGTCGTGAACTATAAAGGTACGCTGATCGACGGTACCGAGTTCGATAACTCTTACACCCGTGGCGAGCCACTGTCATTCCGTCTCGACGGCGTGATCCCAGGCTGGACCGAAGGTCTGAAGCACGTGAAGAAAGGCGGCAAGATCAAGCTGGTGATCCCACCGAACCTGGCTTACGGCAAAAATGGCGTTCCGGGCATCCCGGCCAACTCAACGCTGGTATTTGATGTTGAGCTGCTGGATATCAAGCCAGCGCCAAAAGCGGATGAGAAAGCACAGGCTCCGGCCGCTGCTGATAAGAAAGCGCAGTAATCTGCTTGCGCTTCTGACGCCGCCTCCGGGCGGCGTTTTTATTTGTCCGCCAGACTTGAGATTCGCTGGCTGTACTCGCAATGCTCAGGGCTGAACGAACATGCCGTCTTGCAGCAACCCAAATTGTTTAGGGGAATGAGTAAAGCTCTGGCTAAACATCCCGACATTTGCCAGACTAGCGCCTGCACAACTATCACAATATGAGTCTGCCCCAAAGCTGTCGAGACAGGCTCCAGCCATTTAGGGTAATGTCTTCGATGTCTAATCCATTCAATCCCGGTGAACTGACTGACTTCGATTTACTGGAGCAACGTCCGTTCGAGCAAGCCGATTACGATATTCTCAAATCTTACGAAGCCGTCGTTGATGGCCTCGCGATGCTGATCGGCTCGCACTGCGAAATCGTGCTGCATTCACTGGAAGATTTGAAATGCTCCGCCGTGCGCATCGCCAACGGTGAACATACCGGCCGTAAAGTGGGCTCGCCGATTACCGATTTGGCATTGCGCATGCTGCATGATATGCATGGCGCAGACAGCAATGTGTCCCGTGCTTACTTCACGCGCGCCAAAAGCGGTGTGCTGATGAAATCTGTCACCATTGCGATTCGCAATCGTCAGCAGCGAGTGATTGGCCTGCTGTGTATCAACATGAACCTTGATGTGCCGTTCTCGCAGATTATGTCGACCTTTATGCCGCCGGAAATGCAGCAGGTGGATTCCAACGTCAACTTTGCCAGCTCAGTCGAAGACCTGGTGATGCAAACGCTGGAATTTACCATTGAGGAAGTGAGTAACGACCGCAACGTCTCGAACAACGCCAAGAATCGCCAGATTGTGCTCAACCTGTATGAGAAGGGCATTTTTGATATCAAGGATGCGATTAACCAGGTCGCTGACCGTCTCAATATTTCCAAGCACACGGTTTACCTCTACATCCGTCAGTTCAAAAGCGGTGACTTCCAGGGGCAGGATCGCTAATGCGTTATACCTTGCTGGTAACGGGGCCGGCGTACGGTACGCAGCATGCCAGTAGTGCATTGCTGTTTGCTCGTGCGTTGCTCAAAGCAGGGCATCAGCTGGAAAGTGTTTTCTTTTATAGAGAAGGCGTGCTGAATGCCAACCAGCTTAGTGCACCTGCCAGCGATGAAGTGGATGTGGTGCGCGCATGGCAACAACTGCGTGAAGAGAGCGGTGCCGCGCTGAATATTTGCGTGGCTGCCGCATTGCGCCGTGGCGTGACGGATGAACAGGAAGCCACTCGCTTGCAACTGGCAGGCAGTAATTTGCAGCCTGGTTTTGAACTGAGCGGTTTAGGTGCGCTGGCAGAAGCCGCGTTGAGCTGTGATCGTCTGGTGCAATTCTGATGAATCGCGTGGCATTTCTTTTCACTCAGGCACCTCACGGCAGCAGCGCGGGCAGGGAAGGGCTGGATGCGGTGCTGGCCACTGGCGCGCTCAGCGAAGACATTGGACTGTTCTTTATTGGCGATGGCGTGCTGCAACTGCAACGCGAACAGCAGCCTGAGCAGATTTTGGCTCGCAACTATATCGCGACGTTTGGCGTGCTCGATCTCTACGACATCGACCAGTGTTTCGTCTGCCGTGAGTCACTTGATGCGCGCGGGCAAAGCCTGACGGCTGAACGTGTGATGACGGCTGAAGTGCTGGATGCCGCGACACTGCGCCAGACACTCGCCACTTATCATCGAATCCTTCGTTTCTGAGAATCCAACATGCTCTACACGCTGATGCAATCACCCTGGCAATGCGATATCGATAGCCTGTTACTGCTGATGCAGGAGGGCGACGATTTGCTGCTAATGCAGGATGGCGTCACGGCCGCGCTTGAGGGCAGCCAGATGTTCATCAAGCTGCAAGCCTCTCCGGCCGCGCTTTGGGTCCTTGAGGAAGATGTGGTCGCGCGTGGGTTGGTTGAGCAAATTTCGACCAAAGTAGCACGTTTGGACTATACTGGTTTCGTTGCGATGACGGTGAAGCACCAACAACAAGTGGCCTGGTAGCAAGGAAAACCTGGTTATTTCTTGACACCCTTTTGACACAGCCCTAAAATTCTGCCTCCTCGTAGTAATACGAGGCGATTTATTACGTGTTTACGAAGCAAAAAGCTAAATCCCAGGAGCTATTTAATGGCAACAGTTAACCAGCTGGTTCGCAAACCACGCGTACGCAAAGTTGCAAAGAGCAACGTGCCTGCGCTGGAAGCTTGCCCGCAGAAACGTGGTGTTTGTACTCGTGTGTACACCACTACCCCTAAAAAACCAAACTCAGCACTGCGTAAAGTTTGCCGTGTGCGTTTGACTAACGGTTTTGAAGTTACCTCCTACATCGGCGGTGAAGGTCATAACCTCCAGGAACACTCAGTGATCCTGATCCGTGGCGGTCGTGTTAAAGACTTGCCAGGTGTGCGTTACCACACCGTTCGCGGCGCGCTTGACTGCTCAGGTGTTAAAGACCGTAAGCAGTCACGCTCCAAGTACGGCGTGAAGAAGCCAAAGGCTTAATGGTTCTCCGTTAAGTAAGGCCAAACATTTTCACTTTAATGTCAAAATAAACTCGTAGAGTTTTGGACAATCCTGAATTAACAACGGAGTATTTCCATGCCACGTCGTCGCGTCATTGGTCAGCGTAAAATCCTGCCAGATCCTAAGTTCGGATCAGAATTGCTGGCTAAATTTGTAAACATCCTGATGGTAGATGGTAAAAAATCTACTGCAGAATCTATCGTCTATACCGCACTTGATACCCTGGCTCAACGTGCAGGTAAAGATGGTCTGGAAGCTTTCGAAGTTGCTCTCGAAAACGTACGTCCGACTGTAGAAGTTAAGTCACGTCGCGTTGGTGGTTCAACCTACCAGGTTCCAGTTGAAGTCCGTCCGGTTCGTCGTAATGCTCTGGCAATGCGTTGGATCGTTGAAGCTGCTCGTAAACGCGGTGATAAATCAATGGCTCTTCGCCTGGCGAACGAACTTTCTGACGCTGCAGAGAACAAAGGTACTGCAGTTAAGAAACGTGAAGACGTTCACCGTATGGCTGAAGCCAACAAGGCGTTCGCACACTACCGCTGGTAACAGCCACGTAGTTGTTATTAACCCAGCGGGCGTCCCAGTGGCTTACCTGCTGGGCTTTTTTAACTTAGAACGTCTCAGAATCAGAGGAATCAAATGGCTCGTAAAACACCCATTGAGCGCTATCGTAACATCGGTATCAGTGCTCACATCGACGCCGGTAAAACTACCACTACCGAACGTGTTCTGTTCTACACCGGTGTAAACCACAAAATCGGTGAAGTGCATGACGGCGCCGCAACCATGGACTGGATGGAGCAGGAACAGGAACGTGGTATTACCATCACTTCCGCTGCAACCACCTGTTACTGGTCAGGTATGGCTAAGCAGTTCGAGCCACACCACGTCAACATCATTGACACCCCGGGACACGTTGACTTCACCATCGAAGTTGAGCGTTCTATGCGTGTGCTTGATGGCGCAGTAATGGTTTACTGTGCGGTTGGTGGTGTTCAGCCACAGTCTGAAACCGTATGGCGCCAGGCTAACAAATATAAAGTTCCACGCATCGCGTTCGTTAACAAAATGGACCGCATGGGTGCTAACTTCCTGAAAGTTGTTGACCAGATGAAAACGCGCCTGGGTGCAAACCCGGTTCCACTTCAGCTGGCTATTGGCGCAGAAGAGAAATTCACTGGTGTTGTTGACCTGGTGAAAATGAAAGCCATCAACTGGAACGATGAAGATCAGGGCGTTACCTTCGTTTACGAAGATATCCCAGCTGATATGCAGGAACTGGCTGAAGAGTGGCGTGCCAACCTGGTTGAAGCCGCTGCTGAAGGTTCTGATGAGCTGATGGAGAAATTCTTCGGCGGTGAAGAGCTGACTGAAGAAGAGATCAAAACTTCTCTGCGTAAGCGCGTGCTGAAAAACGAAATCATCCTGGTAACCTGTGGTTCTGCATTTAAGAACAAAGGTGTTCAGGCGATGCTGGATGCGGTTGTTGAATACCTGCCAGCACCGACTGACGTTACCGCGATCAACGGTATGCTGGACGACGGTAAAGACACGCCGGCTGAGCGTCATTCTGACGACAACGAGCCGTTTGCTGCTCTGGCGTTCAAAATCGCAACCGACCCGTTTGTGGGTAACCTGACCTTCTTCCGCGTTTACTCTGGTGTTGTTAACACCGGTGACACCGTATTCAACCCGGTTAAGTCAAACCGTGAGCGTCTGGGCCGTATCGTTCAGATGCACGCAAACAAACGTGAAGAGATCAAAGAAGTTCGTGCGGGCGACATCGCAGCAGCGATCGGCCTGAAAGATGTGACCACTGGTGACACCCTGTGTGATCCAGAAAACGTCATCATTCTTGAGCGCATGGAATTCCCAGAGCCGGTAATCTCTATCGCCGTTGAGCCGAAAACCAAAGCTGACCAGGAAAAAATGGGTCTGGCTCTGGGTCGTCTGGCGAAAGAAGATCCATCATTCCGTGTATGGACTGACGAAGAATCTAATCAGACCATCATCGCGGGTATGGGTGAGCTGCACCTCGACATCATCGTTGACCGTATGAAGCGTGAGTTCAACGTTGAAGCGAACGTCGGTAAACCACAGGTTGCTTATCGCGAAGCGATTCGTTCTAAAGTTACCGATGTTGAAGGTAAACACGCTAAGCAGTCTGGTGGTCGTGGTCAGTACGGTCATGTTGTTATCGACATGTACCCACTGGAGCCGGGTGTTAACCCGAAAGGCTACGAATTTGTCAACGATATCAAGGGCGGTGTGATTCCAACTGAATACATCCCTGCGGTTGATAAAGGTATCCAGGAGCAGCTGAAGTCTGGTCCACTGGCCGGTTATCCGGTAGTTGACCTGGGTGTTCGTCTGCACTTCGGTTCTTACCATGACGTTGACTCCTCTGAGCTGGCGTTTAAACTGGCCGCTTCTTTAGCCTTCAAAGATGGCTTTAAGAAAGCACAGCCAGTTCTGCTTGAGCCGATCATGAAGGTTGAAGTAGAGACTCCGGAAGAGAACACCGGTGACGTTATCGGTGACCTTAGCCGTCGTCGTGGTATGCTCAAAGGACAGGAATCTAACGCTACTGGCGTTCAGATCCATGCTGAAGTTCCGCTGTCTGAAATGTTCGGATATGCAACCCAGCTGCGTTCTCTGACCAAAGGCCGTGCTTCTTACTCCATGGAGTTCCTGAAGTACGATGATGCGCCGAACAACGTCGCTCAGGCCGTTATTGAAGCTCGTAGCAAATAAGCTACGGTTTAAAAATTGTGAACTGATGCCTTCATGACTCATGAAGGCACAACGTAAGGAATTATCGCCATGGCGAAAGAGCAATTTCAGCGTAACAAACTGCACGTAAACGTTGGCACCATCGGTCACGTTGACCATGGTAAAACCACTCTGACTGCAGCTATCACCACCGTTCTGGCTAAAACCTACGGCGGCTCTGCTAAAGCGTTCGATCAGATCGATAACGCACCAGAAGAGAAAGCTCGTGGTATCACCATCAACACTTCACACGTTGAATATGAAACCCCGACTCGCCACTACGCACACGTTGACTGCCCAGGCCACGCCGACTATGTGAAAAACATGATCACCGGTGCTGCGCAGATGGACGGCGCGATCCTGGTTGTTGCTGCGACTGATGGCCCAATGCCACAGACCCGTGAGCACATCCTGCTGGGTCGTCAGGTTGGCGTTCCTTAC